>RJWJ010029256.1:0-20762 GCA_004363605.1 Indri indri
CGAGAAAGATCAGAATGAGGCATACAATATTCTCTTTGTCGTATCCGGATACAAAGACAAATAATGAAAGCTCCAAAGAAGGGATGAAGGAGGGGAAAAAAAATCTGAATCCAGAAATTCAAGCCCCAAACCATACTGATTCCTGCAGAAGGTAGAAAGCTGTCAGTCACAGCCCTTGAGGAAACGTTAGGATCTCATTGATGTCTAACATCACCCCCACAACATCTAAGACTTCCCTTGATTTTTGATGCATGGTGTCATGCTGTCTTTGGGGGAGAAGCATTTGATCTAAAGGACATATTAGAAGAAAACAGCCTTGTGCATCCTGTGGGACGAACCCAGAGGGGATCTGAGGCAAAGCCAAGGACAAAAGATTCCCCCAGAGCAAACCAACCCGTGCGTTCGCTTAAATCATTCCACACCAAGCCCAGCCTGTTGAGGACATGAACGTGCACCACACAGGATGTCTCTTAGAAACAGGCGCTTAATAGAATATAAATTAAAGTCATAAAGATCAAAGATACAGAGAGACAGTGACAAAGAGGACGGGGAAAAAAGGGAAATGGGGAAAGAGAAAAAGGAATGTAGAAAGGAAGGGAGTGAGAGAGAGGGAACGAGGACAGAGGAAGAGAAAACCAGTCGAATATGAGGCATGGAAAGAAGTGTGAGTGATTTCTATTTGTCAAAAGGAAAGAAGGTAGATGTTTTTGTTCTTTGTAGGTTAATATGTAAATGACATTCTGATTTATTAGCGGTCTCCAGCAGATGAGGTGATGATTAGCACATTTCCATATTTATAGAAAAGCAACACTAACTTTCTGGATTTATAGAAAATCAGCTCTTCACAAATAGCAAATTGTGCTATTATCGACATATGGTTTTCTATAAACAGAACTGAGGTAATTATCCCTGGGACAATTTGTTGGTGGGCTCCTTTTGAATATTAACCACATTGGAAGCCCATTTCTGCCTCACAGATTTTAAAGAGGAGGGGCCACCAGATACCCCAGGCAATTAATTAGTAATCCAACACCAAAGATGGGAGCCCAGAAGAAAGACAGGAGGCCATACCACACGGCGGTGGGAGACCACAGGTCCAGGGCTCTGACCCCAGATTCCTGCCGCCCCAGGCAAAGTAAGCAACCTCCCTGATGAGCTGTAGCATTTATGTGGCTAGAACTGGGATAACGCCAGTCTCCAAGTGTTGTCTAAAACATTACATAAGAATATGTGCAATAGCACCTGGAAGCTAGTGGGTGCTCAACAAATGTTATCTTTTTTTCCTTCCTCGTGTTTTTAAATGATCCTAAAAAGACCCACTTGAATAAAGTTTTTTAATCTCTTTTTTTACATTGATCCATAAGATATTTGTTCTGTATTATGATCCAGTACATGTATACATGTCTTTATTTAACTGGAAAAAAAGTTTCTTGAAGCAATAACTCAACTTCAGTGCCTACAATCCTCTATATTTTCTATTGTATCCTTTGTTGTTGTCATTGTTCAAAATTTTGCTGTTGATCTATACGTTGATTTTGAGACCTACTGTTGGGTTGCAACATTCAGTTTGAAAAATTCTGTGATACAAGAAGGTAGGAACCATATTTTAGTTTGCTCACCATCTTATCTCTAGCACAAACATATAATGGATGCTCAATAAAGCATCTTGAATTATTAAAAGAATACATAAATGGATGAATTAATGAATGATCCTCACCAAAAACTGAATTAATGCTCCCTTTCAAACTCCTCATCTTGTTTTACACACTCATTATGTTTTAAGCCCTGTGTTGAGTGCTAAAGAGATAGAAAAGTGTCAGGCATGATACTTGCTTTTAAAGATCTTGCTATCTAGATGAGGAGAAAAATATCGACATTTGGAAAATTGTTTTTTAAAGACCAAACAGTGTGTAACTTATATGTATGTGTCGAAGAAAAGGAGTGGCCAGCCTGGGCTGGCATAATCAGGGAAACTTCTTAAAACCAGGAATTTGAACTTGGCTTTGCAATATGGGTAGATCTCTCATCCTTCCACTCACCCATTGCCAGGTCAGTGGTTCTCAAACTGTAGTGAGTGTTAAAACACACAGTGCTGGGCCCACTCCAGAGTTTTTGACTTTGTCAGGTTTGGGAGGGGGCCTGAGAATGTACATTTCTAACAAGTTCCCAGGTGATGCTATGCTTCCAGCTGGGGTCCACTCTTTGAAAACCATTGTTGTAGTGGGTTAGAGGGAGATCATGAACGTAGTTGATCCCACGCTAAGCAATTTAGAGTTTATTCTTAGCCATTCAGGATACTAGGCAAGGAAGCGATATCATCAGATCTGTGAAGTAGGAAGATCTGGTGACAATTGCTGAGAATGGATTGAAAGGGGTGAGCCTGCCAGAGGCCATTTAGGAGCTGGTGCAGTAATAACTGGAAGATGAGAGCCCAGCCTACCACCAGGATTGGGAATGGGGAAGAGGGGAGGGACGAAAGAGAACTGAAGGGCTGTGGAGGTCCACAGGGGTGGACGAGGAGGAGGAATCTGGAATGACCAGGTTTTTAGCTTCATTGACTGACCACACGGTTGTTCCATTGACCAAGAATCTACATTTAAAATAAGTTTTCACATTTTAAATAACAAAATCCCCCAGATTCTTTATTTTGAAAGAGGTAACTATGAAGTAATAGGAAGCCCATAGTTTTGGGGGCTAGACAAGTCTGAGCTCAAATCCTGTTTGTGGTGCTCATTACCAAGTCATTTCACCCTTCTGGATCTCAAAGCCCTGGAAATAATACTATGTATTCTACCCTGTAGAGTGGTCGTGAAAACTAAATGAGATCACCCATAGCTCATAGTCAGTGCTTAGAAAACTGCAAACCGTGTCTTGGTGTGTGTGTGGACCACTGTGTGCATAAAGCTTCTGCTCTACTTACCAAGGGAGTTCATTTTTTGATTGTCAAGGACCAGGATGTATTCATAAGTGCCGCCCATGGATCCCGACGTGATGTAATGGGTGCCATAGTCATTGATGAACTTGGCATACATGCCGTAATTGTACTGCTCCGGAAGCTCCATTAATGACTGCAGCATTCCTTCATCCAGCATGATATTGTCCCTCCTCATCTTAAAATGGGCAGTCTGCACCTTTGTGAAAATTCTCATGAAGCTGTATTTCTGCCAACAACCGCCGTTGAATGAGGCAAAAGAACAAAGAGAGCGTACACTTTACCAAATGAGATGGTGCAAAGGTCAGCGTTTAGTAGCTGTGGGAAATACATACACACACAAACATAAATACATATAATGGAATACTATTATATGTTACAAGCGTATATTAGACACCAGCGTGTACCAGACTTCTCCCACACCTTCATCTCTATTCCCACGGCCCCTGCCCAGGTCAAATTCTCATCAACCATCACCTAGGTTAGTTACTAGGTCAGTCACTACACTGGCCTGTTTACTGTGCTGCGTGCCTCTGTTCTCAGTGCACTCTCTCACCTCCACACTTCCCCTGGCACTAATCAAAGCACGGCATTGTGCAAACGCCTATGCAAACAGTATGCATCTATTAAAAATTATGCTTAGGATGTCTTTGATGACATGATGACATGTCACTTAGTTGAATTCATTGAACAAATATCTATTGTGCCTATGGTTGCATGCAGAGGGTATAATCTTGAATGAGACAGGCCCCTGCCCTCATGGAGCTTATGTTCTAGCGGTAATCTCATATGATTAAGTAGTAAAGAAAAGCAGGATCCTCAGATAATGGTACAAATAAGACATAGCACCAGGGGACTGTTGGATTGGTTTTACAGGAAGATGACCATCTGTGAACATTACTTCCAGGTAGTAAGAGCCTTGATTCAAAGTGATGATGAAAGCATGAAGAGGCCACCTGCTTTTAGCAAAGTCCATATTAACATGCTGTAGCCAGACCCCAGAACAATGCAGTACTTTACCTTCCGATGAATAGCTACTTCATTGGCAAAGCTCTAGAACTCAATTTATTTTTGCTGAATAAGTTAATTTTTATAAATGTATTTTCATTGTTCAAGATAATTTTTAAATCCCAACTAGACCCACAGTCCTGGTGTCAACGTTACTGAGGCTTTTCGATAAATTTCTAATCAATAAATGCTTCTCTGGGCCCCAATTTTCTCTCCATCCTCATCACTCCCTACTTTCGTTACCCACCTGCACTTCCGCCAGCTGAAACACTTTGCAGCGCAGTGCACAGGCGGCAGTCTCATCTCCAGGCCTTCGCACAGGCTGATCCACACCCTTCTGCAGTTACACCTCCCTTTGTCTGCACAACCTATTCTATTCTTTAGATCTCAGCTCACACGGATGCCCCTTCCTCAAGGAAGCATTTCTCGAGCCCTCAGGGTAGTGGGCACTTAGTGGTTAATGTTTGATGGATAAACGAAAAAAAAACCTTTGAGCATGCCAGCCCTCCTGTCTATTTAGAAAAGCAAGGCTTGCTTTAGAAATCTTCCAACTCAAATTTAGAGGGCCTGGCAGTTTCTCTTTAAGACATTACCATTCTACACATTTCCCTATATGCTCCAGGTAACCATGAAAAAGGATGGGTGGGGGGGTGAAGTGATAAGAGTTCTAGTCTTATCATTCAATTTTATTCTCTTTGTGATGATTCTGTGTGCAAAAGCGTAATAAGAAAAACAAACCCGATTGCCACTGATCGGACATTTCCAATTACACAAGCAAATTAAGGTTCAATTACTACTGTACTTTTTAATGCAATTAAGGTAATACATGTTCAGTGTAGATTATGGGATACTATGAGACACAGACATTACGTTTTAATACCTTCTCATTATAGTTGCTTAACTTATTCAAGAATGAAGAGCCTTCTGACCCGGATACACCTACACCCACCATTAGAGAGCTGCCAGATGGGCCTACACCAATGGTCACTCCACTTGACTTAAACTTATCCTCTTTTACTTTAGAGAGGAGGTCATTTGCATCATCGTACAACTCTGAGGAGATTCCAGTATCAGCCCGAGCCTGAAAACAAACAAATAGATGTTAGCTTTGTGAACGTAGAGCTGTTTTCCAATTCATATTCAGTACTTAAATCTTTGCTTTGTAAAATACCTTAAGTTTCACGTTATTGTAAGTAATTCTTTTATAAGTCTAATCTGGGTATCAGATTGATACTAAAATACAGAAAATGCAGCAGTGTTAGTGTTTAGTGGTACTGCTAAAATGTTTATATACCATGTGCATGTACACACACACGATTCTGATCAAATGTTGTATTGTTCGAGAGTGGATTTCTTTCCAGATGGCTCATCCTTCCTGGAAAGAAGGAAGGCCAGCCGCTTGTCCTTGCAATGGAGAGATAGAGAAAGCCACGCCTGGGCACGGACCCGGGAGGAAAGGGGCAAAGGAAGCTGTGCAGATTGTGATCATCCAAGGCAGCGGTGTCTTCAGTGCTGCCCACAAACGTTTGGTCATTTCATTCCAGGCACATTACAGGGTTGCATTTCTCACTGACTTGAGAAACTGAGGCATGGTCTTGTGCTTTGCTGAGCCGATGAAGCAAGCCTTAGGGGCCTGCAAGGAGCTTCTCAGCAATCATAAGAGCATGTGTTGAAATGGAGCCTCCGTTACTTTGAGTCCCTGAGTGCCTGTGATGATTAGCTTCCTTTCTTCCTGAGGACAGACAAGTAGCACACGCGAGGCATCATCGCTTCCAGCTGCTGAGATTTGAGAATTCTTGTTCCCACGTCATAGCCTAGTCTGTCTTGCCTATACATAGACCCTAGACCTTCCTTGAGATTGGGAACATGACATTGTCTGTGTCTTCCAGCTTGGCTTACCATAAGCCCGATATGGGATAGGGGGTAGGGGTGGGTGTGGGGTTGGGGGAGAAAACTTCTTAAAAACAGACCCTATAAGCCTGGACTTATTTTCTGTTGATACTTTTTTAAAAATTTTTTTTATTTCAGCATATTACGGGGGTACAAATGTTTAGGTTACATATATTGCCTTCGCCCCACCTGAGCCAGAGCTTCAAGCATGTCCATCCCCCAAACAGTGTGCACCGCACCCATTAGGTGTGAATATATCCATCCCCTCCTCGCCTCTCCCATCTGCCCAATATCTGATGAATGTTATTACTATATGTGCACTTAAGTGTTGCTCGCTTAATACCAATTTGATGATGAGTACATGTGGGGCTTGCTTTTCCATTCTTGGGATACTTCACTTAGTAGAATTGGTTCCAGCTCTAGCCAGGATAATATAAGAGGTGCTATATCACCATTGTTTTTTGTATACT
Source organism: Indri indri (assembly GCA_004363605.1). Lineage (NCBI taxonomy): Eukaryota > Metazoa > Chordata > Mammalia > Primates > Indriidae > Indri > Indri indri. The sequence continues at coordinate 6,301 of RJWJ010029256.1, forward strand.
CCATGGTATTCATATATCACATTTTATTAACCCACTCAGGTACTGATGGGCACTTGGGTTGATTCCACATCTTTGCAATGGTGAGTTGTGTCAATACTTTTCTCTCGAGAGAAACTTGGGGGAGGGGAGGATGTGACTAGATAATTATTTAGAATCCTGGGATGCTACCGTCCCTCTCTGTAGTTATAGTGTATTTAGTCTATCCACTCCTCTAAATCATGTGTAGCCTGGGCTTAGTTCACACAGACCTGGGTTTGAACCTTGCCTCTGCCACCTACTGCAGTACAGTTTGGGCCCAATACTTTATTCCTTTATCATTCTTTCTTTTTATATCTAAAATGGGGTGATGATATCATCTGTCTCACTGCATTGTGGGGATTAAATGGGAGAATTTATGTGGAAGTAGAGATCCGATACATGGTAAGCATTCAGTGATGTTCGTTGTATGGACGTCTCACCCACAGGATGAGGGGTGAAGAAATGGATGGCTCTGAGTGGGCTCTGGACCGATCGTGAGCTGTGTGGTGCTCCAAGTGACCAGGAGACCACAGGAGTTTAGAGGCTGATAATCTTAGGGATTATCAGCAATTTCATAGCTCTTTTGAACAGAAGAACCCTCTAATCAAACAAAATCATATACAACAAGCCAAGATATGAAAATGATCAGTGTGAGCTGCCCTTGGGCACAGTTGGGGCATAGGTCTCAGAACCCTGCCCATCTATGCCCTGTCTTGCTGCCACTTCACAGATTAGGACCTGGGCCAGGGACAGGCAGTGAGTCTCTCAAGGTCTCATGCAGTTGTAGTCTAACAGAGCCACAGCTTGGAAATAGATCTCCTGACTGGCAACCTAGAGAATAGGGCCCCAGATCTGTTCAATTAGTCTTGGCATGGAGCCTAGATTTAGCAGGCGGGTGGCCACGTTTACGCTACGCCTCTCAGTGCCTCTCAGCACCCTTCAACACGGAGCATGTGTCGGGGCAGGCACGGAAGGGCCTTCAACCCCGAGCCAGCTCTACAGGAAATAAAAGCTTCCAGAGCAAGACATCTCCATCAGCAGTCCTCTCCCTCTCTGCCACCCAGCCTACCGGGGCCTGAGAACCTCCCTGTTCAGACTTACTTCGAAGTGGTACTTCAGGAAGTTGTAGGGTTTCCGGAAGTACTTCTCATCGTCTCCGTAGTAGAGCTGCTCACAGGTGGGGTCATATCGAAGTTCCCTCCACTCCCCATTGTATACCGTCTCACACTGGCCCCCGTAATACCTGGCGTCATACACGCTCTGAGTTTCTTCCTGGGTCAGGATATTGTACCTGAATTGAAAAAGCAGCTTCTGCGAGAGAGCATTGGAAAGGCGAAGGTAGTGTAAAACGTCATTCTCTGGAAGAGGTAGCTGGTTCAAGCGGTAGTTTCTCAATCTGTGTCCTATGGAGCCCTAGGGTTCCTCCAAGTAGCTTAAGGGCCACTTTAGGTAACACTCGGAGATTGAGTGGGCTGGCTTGAGCCCCCAGGTTCTCTTTAACCAGAACATCTAGACAGCTCCATTCAGCATCCAGAACAATGCTCCCAAATAACAGGCACCCCTATGTATTTGTTGAATAAGATAGAAATATGCACAATTATCATAAATCCAAGCGTAGGAGTCAGACAGTCTGGGCCCATTTCCCAGCTCTGCCACATCTAGCTGTGTGACCTCAGGCAAATCATTTAACCTCTCTGTGCCTCAGTTTAGTCATTTGTAAAAAGCAGTTAATAATACTACCACCCTCATAGGGTGAAACATCAGTTAAAACATGTAAAGGAATCCTAACTGTGCTCAGCATAATTAAGTAATGAATAAATGTTGCTGCTGTTGTTATTGTTAGTATCTTCACAAAAGAGCTCTGCTGCTAAAAAATAAGTTTGGAAGATTGGGTGTAACTGACAGTGCTAAGGTTGAGAATCTAATCTTCAGAAAGGCCATTGTCTTCGAGGCAGCTTGGGATGTCAGAGGGTGCACAGTTTGAAAGTCAGGGAGACTCCTGTTTAATTTCCAGCTCTGCCACTTACTAGCTGTGGGACTTTGAATGCCTTCTAGAAGCTCTCTGAAGTTCATTTGCCTCGTTTAAAGAACAGATATAATAATACCTACCTCTCATGGTTTTTGTGAAGTCTAAATGAGAGCATTAAATTAAAGCAGAAGTAAAGTTGATAGTACCTATTAAGCATGCAACAAATGGTACTTATTTTTCCCTAGCCAAATATTCTTCCAGAAATATTTTCCCATACTTTCCTCTCTGGAGTATTTAAAATCTATCTGCCCAGGTTCCATGTTTTAAGACATTGATGGTTTTACCATATTTAGGTAAAATACAATGTCAAGCAAGTGAAATACAGATTTAATTTTCTATGAAGGAAAAGTTAACAGAACAAAAACATTAGAGTTGGCTAAGAGCTCTAACACCCGACAATCAAAGCCTCTTATGTTCCAGATAATAAAATTATTGCTTCTGTTTATCTCTCAAACTCCTATTTAGGCGTTAAGACCCAACTCGCACATCGCCTCCTGTCCACAGTCTTCTTTGAATGCTCTGGACGGATAGGTGCTCCCTCCTCTATGTTCCCATAACATTCAGTGACTGCCTGTGGCATAGCACTGGTCACAATTATTTGTGCCCTCTGTGAAAAAGGCACAAAGGCAGAAAAGGAGCGGGGGATAAACTGTGAATAAACCCAGCTCAAAGGAATAAATGGATAATTATAGAGCACCTGGCAGGTCATAGAAATTCAACGTGTGTTAACTTCCTTCTTCTCTTCCTTCCTCCATCTCTTTCTTCATATTAGTGGAAGTGATGTAATAATAGCTATGATGAATTGAATACACACTCTACTAGACATTTAGCTTGATTAGCTTTCAACCTCACGACAATTTCGCAAATGCAGAAATTGAAGCTCAGAAAAATTAAGTAACTTGCCTGTAGTCACAGCTGGGTTTTTTCCTAGATTTTGTTGACAGTAAAATCTGGCTTCCCTTCCCTCCCTCTGCAGTTTCTATCTTCCCACCCATTGAACATGTTTTTGCCTGTAGTTTATAAATATAGCCCCTCCAACAGACCAAACAAAAACTCAAAGGAACAGTAAGCCCTAAGATTGTATTATAACCTCTAAGCGTAAAGAAAGCCTACATATATTTGGAAAAGCTGTTGCAAAGCTCCAGTGACAATGAAAAGGCATGGTCAAAAAAGTACTACTTTTGGAAATCTAGTATGCAGAAATATTCACACATGCGTACAAAATTACATGTATAAGGATGTTCATTGCAGCATTGCTTATAAAAGGAAAAAAATGGGAAAGAATCTAATTATCTTTCAATAGGAAACAGTCAAATAAATTACCATATAGTTATACTATAGAAGAGGAGTCAGCAGACTTTTTTTTTATAAAGAGCTAGAGAGTAAGTATTTTAAGCTTCTCTGGCCATAGGGCTGTGTCGCAACCACTCAACTCCGCCCTTGCAGGGCAAAAGCTGTGTTCTGGTAAAACCTTATTTATAAGAACAGCAGGCTGAATTTGGCCCTCAGGCCATAGTTTGCTTATCTCTGTTATAGAACACTATGCAGCTTGTTAAAAAGAGATTGAAAATATATTTTTGTCTGCTTTGTCAAAGATTAGATGACAATAGGAAATCTTAAATGTATTATTAAGTGAAAAAATGCAAGTTACAGACAATATGTATCATATGGTCACATTAATGTAAAATAGACCTATGTCTGTAATGCACAGTACACATAAGTATATTTTCCATGCAAAGTATATTGTCAATGAATTTTTTACATGATCTGGAAGTATCTACATTGAACTGTTAACGGGGTCAGCTCTAGGGAGGGGAGAGAAGGCAACTGGGTGGGGTTCTGTTGGGGGAGGTGAAGGAAGACTCTCAATTCTTATCTCAAATCTGTATCACTTCTCTAACAAAAGATAAAAATTTAAAACTGGGAAATGCTTAAATTAGAAAAAAGTAAGATATCAAGAAAAGTCTTTGTGATCTGAGAGGAACAGAAGGACTATCAAAACGTCAGCTGTTGGGCGTGAAGGAAGGGCCGTTTTGCTGGTTTCAGTATTTGGTGTGGGTGAAGCACACTGCTCAGAAAATGTATTTGAAATGCTCCTCGTTGAATCACAGGAGCACAGGGTCATGCTTTGTGATCTCTTTGGCAATGCAAAGGGGATTATTTTTCAGCTCAGCACCTCAGTATTTCATGCTTCTACTCTGTTTATTCCATGGTCACTTTTGAAATCAACAAGAATCAATCTTTGAATCTTTGATTGATGTTATGGGCTGAGTTACATCTTCCCAGCATTTATATGTTGAAGCCCTAACCTCAAGACCTCATATCATGACTGTATTTGGAAATAGAGTCCTTAAAGAGGTCATTGAGTGAAAATGAGGTCATTAGGCCGGTCATCCAATGTGAATGGTGTCCTTCTAAGAAGGGAAGTTAGGACACAGATATGTACAGAGGGAAGAACGTGTGAAGACACAGGGAGCAGGCAGTCGTCTGCAAGCTAAGGAGAGAGGCCTCAGAAGAAACCACCCTGTGGACACCTTGATCTCAGACTTCTAGCCTCCAGAATTGTCAGAAAATGAATTTCTGTTGTTTAAGCCACACAGGTTAAACGTAACTACCACAACACAGGTTGTGGGACTTTGTTATGGTAATCCCAGCAAACTGATACAATTGGCCTGGAAGAAAACAGACTGTGCTCATCTTTTATAGGTATGTGTCTACATGCACTTACAGGGTTCTATCCCAGCTAGTAGGTGGGCTGTGATCTCAGAACAGTTCAGTCCATAACACTAGGTAAGGAGTTATCCAGATTAGGAATATGGGGAAGAAAGTTCCAGAAAGAAGGAACCAAGTTTATCAAAGCTCGAAAGGAAAGAGTATGATGCATTCAAGGAACTGAACCTGAATGATGAAGAAAGTTAGAATCAAGGCTGATTGAACCTTAACAGATAAAGACAAACTGTGGCCTTGGAGGTTTAAGTAAGCAACAGCGAAGTGGGTGTTAAAGGCCCTCTCGGTCTCATTGCTAGTCCTAGTTATACGAGCGACTACAGTGCAAAGCAGATTGTGAGTGGGACTATTAGAAAGGACGCTTGGATCAAGTGTCAGAGAAAGGGCTATCTTGTGGGGACATCAGGGAAGACCTCATGGAAGAAATGGCTTCTTAAAAGGGCCTTAGAAACGGCACAGGGGTGAGAGGTGCTGAGCAGTAGAGTGGGGACAGCTGAAAGGAGATGAGGACCCTTAGGCAGAGACATGGAGGGGAGAGCGTAGGCAGTGCCATGTAGATGGGACTGGGCAAGCTGCCTTGGGGCTGCCTCGCGGGGTGCACTCCAGAGGAGCCCTCCAAAGTGGTCCCTTTCTGTCCCCAAAATTAATACTTGGGATTGAAATTATCCCTGCTCCTGAACAGCCAGCAGGCAGGGACTCACCCCAAAGCTGCCTTCTCGGATCCTGGAATCGGTTCATACTGGGTGCAGTCATCGTCAATGGCCCTGACATCTTCACAGTCATCCTCATCAGAGCCATCAAGGCAGTCCCTGTCTCCGTTACACAGGAGGTGGCGTTTCAGGCAGCGACCTGAGAGAGGAGAGGCTGTGGCTGCTCTCTGGACTCCCCTCTCCCTCACCACCCACAGCCATGATCACCAAGTCCTTTCCACCCTGAAATAGTCCTCCCATTGTCCCAGCCTCTCTCTGTCCTCACTGCCTCTGCCCTCCTCCCCAGTCTCATGAGCTCCCACCTGCAGCTCCCAAGCTTAGGCCTTGCCCCAGTCTCTCTCCCAGCCTCCGCATTGCAGCCCCCAGTAATCTTTCCAAAATACCAACCTAGCCATGACATCCCCTCACTCTGTATCCTCTAGTAGCTCCCCACTCCTCCTCTTCCAAATGTGATAGTCTGGCCCCTGGTTACCTACCCGGCCCCTGGTTCCCTCAATGACCCATCACCTGCCTCTCTTCCCAAAGCCCTGATGCTGCAGATATTCTGTATCAATTAGGAGTCCCTGACCCCCATGTTTTTGTGTGTTCTTTCTCCTAGAAAGTTTTACTTTATTTTCCAAGTCTCAGCTTAAGTACCATTTGAAGCCTGCCCTGACTCCCCAGAGCAGTTTTAGGCACCTCCTGCTGGACGGTCCCACTGGGCCATGTGCATACAACCCTTGCAGTGGCTGTACAGGGTACTGTAATAGACTCCTTGAAGGTCCCTCTCCCAAACAGACTAGGAGTCCCTCAAGATCAGGTGCATTATTTTTTAATCTCTATATTAACAACAGGTAGCACACTGCCTGGCACATAATATGTTCCCAATGATATTTGTTCAATGAGTAGATAAAGGAATGACTTATGCATTTTCTAAATGAATCAACAGCTATTCCTACAAATTTGAACCAAAATTACTTGGGCTGCTGACTTGGTTTAAAAATGCAGATTCCTGGGCTCCATCCCAAACCTACAGAACGGCAACCTCTAAGGGAAGGGCTCAGGAGTCTGCATCCTAACAAGCTGCCTGGGAAAGTGTTTTGCATGTTATGCTTGACAAGCACAGCTGTCTTCCCGGTGGAAGACTACTTACCTGTCTCCTTACACTGGAAATCCTGTCCACATTGTGCTTGGCTTTGACAAGCTGTGGGACTGGAACAGCTGGCTTGATCCCAGACATCCCCACTGCAGATGGTTCCCCCAAACTTGTTTGGCTGCAAGAGGCTCCGGTATCGGTACTAAATCAGATTTTTGAACCAGACACATTTTTGTCAATCAATCAACCAAGATTTGTGCAGGCAGGTGTCAGCTCAACATAAGAAATAACTATCTAATGATTGAGAGCTGCCTACAGAACTGTCTTTTGAGGGCATGAATGTGCATAAACAGTGGCGTTCAGCCAGAGGTGGCACCATCCCCAGCTGGAATGCTGAATAGGGCCTCCAAATATCAGACGAAAGCCTTGGACAAGATATTTCTAGAGTCTGTCTACTTGCTAGCATAGATCTCTGTTTCCCCTTCTTCAACCAGTTAAATTCTTATTCATCTCTCAAGACTCATGGTTTACCTCCTCTGGAAAGCCTTCACTAACTAAGTGACACATTCTGCAGGTTTGAGAGCATCCCTTACTCCTGACATGTGTCACCTGAGGCTGTGATCGAGCACCCACTTATTTGTCTGTATCTCCCACCAGTCTGTGAGCGATTTGCCTACAGGGGTAGGAGCCATGAAGGGAGGAACATGTCTGATTTGGCTTCATACACTTGTCACTTGACTTATAGTCAGGTACACAGGAGGTACATTTGGAAGATACTTGTTGCTTTTCCTTTGCGGCATTTCTTCTGGACACAGCCTTCCTCCCTTTCCTTAGGATATGTCTTGTACAGTTCAGGTGGGGATGATCTCACCCCCTCAGGCACAGGGATGTGTGGGTATAAACTAGGCCCCGCCAACCAGAGCGCCACATCTGCCTAGGTACGATGATTGCTTCAGGAATTGGCACATGACTCAACCCAGGTTGATCATGGTCCTTTCTGGGGATTTTCTTTTTGGAAAAGACAGCTGCTTTTTCTGTTGGAGTTGCTGGGAACTGTGGGCATCAAGTGATCAATCATCTCGCCTATCATGTTGAAAGAGCCCATTCAAGAGACAGACAAAGAGAGCTCTGAAGATGTTATTTAGGTGCCTGGGGCCAGCCTTGACTGCAGATGAATAAATACTTGTTGATGGAAGGAAGGAAAGAATTAAAATGCATACCCGTCTTGGGGCTCTAGGGTTTCCTGATAGTGCTTTCTATGTAGTGTATGGTATTAGGCACTAGTGTAGAAGGAGGAAGCCGAAGAATAGCATATTCAGAGAAATATGAGGTCCTATCCCTGCCTTCAGAAAGTTTAGTGTTTAGCTGAGGAGATAAAATGTACAATAATACAAAGCATGCTGCATGCAGAACGTGCACACAGAGTATCCAATCTGGGAAAGGGCAGCCCCATATCTTCTGCTTCCTGTGTCCTGGGCTCAGCCCACAGGCCCCTCCTTCAAAAATGTTAGTATGTAAAGAAGAAAGCAATGATTTGAGCAGCAAGAGAAGTCAGTTCCTGACCTGAATCCATTTCTTACTTGCTGTAGGAAGCATTAGGGCCTGGTTCTAGGTGCCTCAGTTTCTAAATCTGTAAAATGAGTTGGTTGACCTCAATGGCCTAAGTTACCGATGATTCTTTCACCTGTGTCCTACAGTTGAACATGGGCATGAGGATTAGACAGACTTGGGTTCAGAGTCCAGATTTGCTTACTGACTGACCAAGTCACTTACCTTTTCTGAGCTTCTGTTTTCTGGTGTATAAAATGGGTGTCACGGCACCTCACCTTCAAGGGACTGTGTGAGCTCTAAGTGAGAGAATGTATGAAAAAGCCCCTAGCCCTGTGCCTGGTATATCATTGGTACTCAATCGACAGAGGTGGTTTTTACATGGTTATTGGTATCCACGCAGTCTTTTCCGGATGATTCAGCGGGTGGAGAAGTGCAGCTTACCTCTCCTCTTGCCCAGCTCTGTCTACATAACCTGCTCATTAGCAAATGGGGCAGAGCCTGTAGGCAAGGAGAGGCGAAGATTGGACCTGGTCATTTGCCTGTCCTGCCTTTCAATTAATAGCAGTGGTAAGAGGTTTGTAAACTCTGTGGGAAGAGATTATAATTAATGATCAATTTGGGAATATCAGGATATTTCAATTTTCCACCCACACTCCTGCCCCTCGGCACAGCAAATAAAGGAGTGATCAGCATACAAACGTAGAGCTGATTTTCTTTCTCGCTCTTTCAAAAAGTTCATTAGATTTTTAAAACCTGTAGTTACCAACATGATAATGGTAATGGTAGCTGCCATTTATTGAGTGCTTACTCTTGGCCACTTGACATTCTTTATATTATTTAATCTTCACAAGTTTACGAGTTTGAGTATTATTACAAATCGCATTTCAAGCTAGGTGAGAATTCCAGCTCTGCCACTTAGTGTATACGCATCGCTAGGTAAACTACTTAACGTCTCTGATCCTCAGTTTTCTCATTTGTAGAGTGAGATATACCTGAGAGTGTTGCAAAGATAAGTGATAATGTATGTGAAGAAACTGGCACTTTGCCTGGCTTCTGGTACATACTCCGTAATAGTAGTTACCAATATCGTCATCATTCCTGTAGCCAGCTGTTGGGCTACTCCAGAAGGAACTGGCATCAATGACTGCTAATGTCACTCATGACTCTGCAGAACAATCGTACTAGAGTGCAGTGATTAGCCACTCAGGACTTTTGGAGTCAGACTGACCAAGTTTTAAATCTAGGCTGTGCCACTTTCTTAATGGGTGACCTAAACAAAATGGATGATGATATCTATCGTTTACATTTATAGTTGGCTGTGGAAGTCAAGACTATTTAAAACATTAGCACAGTGCCCGGTACCTAGAAATTATTTAATAAGTGGTGACCGTTACTGTTATTATCATCCTTCCTATGGCACCTATACGTCGAATAATGGTGCAAGTCATAGGGTTCATTCCCATCAGTTCCCTATTCTCCAGGTTGCTATCAAATAATGAAGATATTGTGTTGCAGGAAGGTTGGTGCTGATACTCCCTTAGGGACTTCTCCGTGCTATTGCCTGTGGTTGGTATCATTAAGACATAATTTTCTTTTCTAGCTAGTAGATGATGTTTCTTTCCAGAAATGCACATCTTTGTTTGGGTGATTTTGAAAGGGAGAAACATATTAATAAAAAGAAACTGGGATAGTCTTTCACTTAAATAATTAACAGAATTTAATTATTTTAAGGAATACTTTTATAAACATGTGTCCTTTTGAGTCACTAAGAAAGTAATTCCATTCTGATTTAAACTACAAGTCATTCGCTTGTGCTGATTATCTGCTGTCTAAACTGAAACACATGAGAAAAGCTTAGTTTAGGATGTATAATAGGTTGAATACTGTCCACACAAAGATACCAAGTCCTAACCCGTGGAATTTATAAATGTTACCTTATTTGGAAAAGGGGTCTTTGCAGGTTTATTAAGGTTTTTGAGATGAGGAGATTCCCCTGGATTACCTGGGTGGCCCCAAATGCCATCTCAGTGTCTTACAAGAAGAAGACAGACACACGGAGGAAAAGACTCCTGGAAGAGCAGATGGCAGTGCGGCCAGGGAGGCGGAGATTGGAGTGATGCAGCTGCGGGTTAAGGATTGTCAACAGCCACTGAAAATTGGAGGAGACAAAAGAAATTCTCCCCCAGAGCCTCCAGGAGAGAGCATGGCCCTGCCGACACCTTGATTTCAGACTCCTGGCCTCCAGAACTTTCTATTATTTTAAGCCACCAAGTTTGTGGCAATTCATTAAAGCTGACTCGGGAAACTAATACAGGATATCATAGCAAAATGAGAATTTAGGGGCCAGATACTTTTAAACAGGGGCAGTTTAGGATCTCTGGCATTCCTCAGAGATGGGAAAGGCAGAATAACAAATTTTAGGCCTTGATGTTGAATAAACTACATCCAAATTGTGTGCGCTTCCACCACTTAGTAGATCTGCGATTTCGAACAATGCATCAGAGACATTCGGAGCACCTCTGCGTCTAACTGAGGGGTGGATCTGGAGGCAGGATGACCATCTGCAGGCCCTGCAAGAGCTCAGGTGAGAGGAGAGCAGGGCTGGACTCAGGGCGAGGGGAGTGGGGTTGCAGAGGCAGACACAGACAGTAGCTAGAGAAACAGCTGACGTTTGTTGAACACTTGCTCTGAGCCGGACACCATGGAAAACACTTTGCATGCATTACTCACTTAGTGCTCGTAATAATTCTGTAACCCTCATTCATAGACAAGGAAACTGAGGCACAGAGAGGATAAAAAAAATATCCAAATTAACGTAGCAGATAAGGGGCTGTGTTAAATCTTAAACTGCAGGATTGAAGCTTAAACACTTCCACTCGACAGTACTGTGCCTATAGGCAAGGTTCAGGCCGTGGCCTGCCCCGTGGGGAAAGGAGCATCCACTACAGGCGCGTGTTGACTGAAGGAGATTTCAAAACAATGACAAAACAGAGTAGAAGTTAGACTGTATTTTGTTGTCACCATGAGCCAGTGATTCCGACTTCTCCCTGTCAGAGCAGAGAGCTCCCAATGTCCCCCTTCCCTTCCAATGCCAGGGGCCTTAGGGATTCTTTTGGACCGCTCAAAACCATTTAGATGGGCAAAATAGACACACCTTTGTTCACTGGACTTTTCAGTTTCTGAAAGTGGAATGCGTGGGTGCACCCTTCTTGGCATGCCCTGGTTTACCTAGCTACGTACATTGTTACTCAGCTCCCCATGAGCAGCTTGGCATTTTGTTACTAATCCATTAGTCCCTCCAGATGACCCTCATTAGAGGGCAATAGATTGGCCAGGACCCAGAGAGGCCACTGGGGATAAATGTGCCCATGTCCAGATGGCCAATTTTCTGCTTCTGAGTCATAACATACACGTCATTTGCAGCCCCACCCAATAATGCCTTACAAATGCCCATGGTTTTCAAATACCCATTTCTCCCCAGACCCTTAGAATTATAGCCCCAACTGTTATCTCCATTTGAATGCCTAATACACAAATCAAATATGAAATGGTCCAAACCTGGTCGTAAATGTCTTACCTTTTTGTCCTGGCATGGAAAGCAATCTGTCCACTCTGACCAGTTGCTCAGCTGGCAGGTAACTGCTGTGGGGGAAGCAGATCGACCTACTCTCCTAAAGAGAGGAAAGACCCCTGCGTCAATTTTGAGATACAAAATTTAAGCAAAGGAGAAAACTGTGCACATTTTCCTTCCAGTAAAACATGGTTTGTAAGAAATAAGGAATGGTTATTATTGTGCTCCTACTATATGCAGGTATGCCGCTGGGGGGTTTATGTAAATTATCCCTTTAATACTGTGTCAATCCCAGGTGGGATGAGTACTGAAGAGGGCTAACAAGTTTTGGAACTTTTTGGAAAGGAAAGTAGCAGAAAGCTCAGTGGTTGAGAACGTGGAAGAGGATTGAGTGAATCATAACAACTCGCTGGCATTGATGTTAAGCAAGTTACTTAACATCTCTGAGATACGGCTTCCCCATCTGTAAAACTATGTTAAAAATAGCATTACCTAACAGGGTTATTGAAAAATATGTTGAAATGCCTATGAAGTGTTTACTAAAGGTTGGCTTTTATTATTACATGCTGAGACATTACATGGATTGTCTCAATCTCTACAACAATCCTGGGAGATAAATATTATTAGCCCTATTTTATATACAGTGTAAGAAAGCTGAGATTCCTAAAAGCTAAGTAACCTCTGAAGCAATAGCCCAGGGATGACGGAGGTCAAATTCGAACTAGATGGTTTGATGACAAAGCCCACTTCCTATTTCCAATCATCATGCTGCTTCATTTTACAAATCTGTCAACAGAAATGAGAGAATGTGTCTCCAAGGCCATGATCTTTTTTATCCCGTGTTGCTTCCTCATAGGCTAAAAGTCTCATTCAGGTCAGAGTGGCAAGCCATGAGCTTGCCTGGCTGCAAATATTAGCCTCTCCTCATAGCATCGCCACTGCTGCTGCTGCTGCAACTTCAACACCAGGTGAGCCCACTGGGCAAAGTAGGAAGACCGTCTGTCACCAGCAGAATTGCCACAGCCTCAGAGAGCCAGGCCGCCTCTGCTGTGATCAATGACACAATCATCTCCCAAGTGCAGGGAAAAAAGTACTTCCAATCTCATGCTAATTATGCAGTGAGCTGCTATTCTTAGTGAATGATGACACTGAGGTTGAAACCCCAGACAAGCAACTGTGGAATAGTCAGGAAAATTATGTTCATCTTTAATGCTGGTTCTCAAACTTTTGATCTCAGGACCCCTTTATACTCCAACTAATTATTGAAGACACCGAAGAGCCTTAAGTGGGATAGATCTATCAATATTCACAGAATTAAAAATAAAAACTGAGAGAATTTCAAAATACTTGTTTATTTATCTAAAATTACAATAACAAATTCATTACATGTTACCCTAATTCCACATTTTTGCAAATCCCTTTGATGTCTGGTTTAGCAGAAAGCAGCTACTTTTTGCTTCTTCATTCGATCCGTTGCTGTATGTTGTTTTGGTTAAAGTCTATGAATACAACCCAGCCTTACACGGTCATGTAGTTGAAAAAGGGAGGAGTATTTTAATGGTCTTTGTAGATGACTGTGGATATTCTCCTTTAGTATTACACCAAAACTTGACAAGTGGTGATTTCTTATGTTAGTTGCAATGCAGAACCTGAAAGCATGTCAATGAATTTTTTTGTACTCTGTTACATTACAATCCACTGGTCTGTATACACTTTGAATGGATTTTGTGCCCATGTACGATTTTTAAAACATCAGGCATTAGAAATTTGGAAAATAATAGTTCACTGAGTATGCATATCTCACAAATATTAACACATTTTACTATATAATATAAAAAATCAAACTTGTTAATATCACCATTGATCTTATTAAGCTCATGGTGATGGATTTGTTTTCCAAAATTTTAATTTTCTCATGAAAGCTCAAATTTTTTCATTGGTAATAAATAATGTCATTTGTTTTCCTTGAAGTGATAGGCTCCCTGCATTTTTGATACAATATATGCCAAGTATCTAAGCCTGAATAACCATAGTTTTTCTGGCAATTATTTTTTCCAGTAAAAATGATGTTTCAGGAAAAAAGTGGTCTTCGTGGATTGAATGTTTGTGTCCCCCCCAAAATTGATATATTGAAACCTAATCCTCAAAGTGATGGTATTAGGAGGTGGACACTTTTGGAAGTGATTAGGTCATGAGGGTGGAGCCCACATGAATGAGGTTAGTGTGCTTACTAAAGAGACCACGGAGACTTTCCTCGACTCTTCCACCACATGAGAATACAGTGAGAAGACAGGCACCTATGAACCAGGAAGCAGGCCCTTGCCAGGCGGTGAACCTGCCAGCACCTTGACCTTGGACTTCCCAGCCTCCAGAACTGTGAGAAATAAATGTTTGTTGCTTAATCTACCAGTCCAGAGTCATTTGTTATAGCAGCCCAAACCAAGAAAAGTGGCTATTTTGACTTAGAACTCAAACAATTGCTCTTCTCAAGACAACCATCATACTCAGTGTATGGGAAGTTCTTTATGCATTCTTCCCATTTTGTCACATAGAATGTTTAAATAACATCCATTCAAGGATTGAAATTTAATAAAAATTAGCAATCCTTACTGCTTCAATAATGACTTTCTCAAGTAAAACAATTATTTTCCTGTGCGTTTGGTGCCACTGTCTTGATTTCGACCAAGGCCACAGCAGCTTTATCCACCAGTGCTTTCGTAACATCACTGCAAATATAAACGCAGTGAAAAGAGCAAATAATGTCTTAGTATTATTATGAAA
>RJWJ010029257.1:0-20768 GCA_004363605.1 Indri indri
ATCAGTCTGATGCCAAAGCCTGTGTCATTATCCACTGTCATCCATGCTGTTTTCCCAATTTTATCTATTTGTAGTTTAGCAAGCATTTGTCTCATTTTGTTTGTTTGTTGTTTATCTGCCCAACAAATGAACATCCTTTGCATGTTGAAACATTCCTCACACTCTGTGAGTCTTAATGATAGGCAGAGGCTGCTTTCCACCATGGACACTGAAAAGCTAGAAACTTGTTTTCTGGGTCAACCATGCAGAAATGGACTGAGCAAATGGCTTCACCAATCCAGCAGGCTTAGTCTGCATTTTAACTAGGTTTAGGGGTCTTAAAGTAGGGAATAGCTATTAAAGAAGTGTCAGCGAACACACCTGGCATTCGGAGTTTGCAGCCATGGCTCTGCAGTCTCTGGCTTCTAGTATTCAACAGTGTAGCAGTGATGGTCTCACTGGACTGATTCTGTGCTGTGATTCTGACTCCAGTCCTTTCCTTTTTCTTACTATTTTCTCAGCCTGGTTCTCCCACCTTTCTGGTACAGCTTAAATCATCTATATTTATTTTCTATTGCTTGCAACTAAGAACTCAGGTTGATTCAGTGTGGATTATTTCATCCCAAGCACCAAATTTGCCTGATCAATAGCTAATTAGAATATAATGGAATGAAGTTGCCATGTGTTCATACAATATTCTATGAAACTTTCTCCATCTCCTCCACTGTAGAGAAAGGTAAGTTAACAATAATTAGAATATTGATAATATCTTGAGGGCCATTGACTGGTATGATAGCAAAGAGAATTCATTTACATTTTTTGAGTCAAATTTGGCTTATTGAAAGCTATAAATTTATTCAGCCAAAATGGATATCTACAGTTAATGCATCTGATAGCATCTTCAAATAATTGAATTTAGCAATATTTTCCTATTAGTCTATTCCTAGTAGTCGTCAACCTTTTATTCTAAATTTTAATAATTTTTTTAGATTTCTGTGTGAATATAATTATCAATCTAAAACACTAAATGAGTGAAAAGTTTGTCAAAATCTTTAACTTTATGATCACCAGATAATTAGGCGCTTGTGATGTTTTCACTTTTTAACAAATTACTGTATTATTAGATACACACCAATCTAAAAGAATTGTCAATCCAGAAATCTTCAAAGCTGCCGTTTCAACCAGGGAAGTTGTTTTTTTTTTTTTTTTTTTTTTTTTTTACCTCCACTGCAGTTGTTTTTGGTGGACCAGTTTGCTTACAAATGTGTTTTCCTTGTAATTCATAAACGATTTCCGATTTTCTGAGCTTTCACTAGTATGAATTTACTCAAACCTTTTGATGTAGTTGAAGTTTGTAAGAGCTTTATGTTCACTACAAGAGTAGTTTATTAAATGGAAGCATATTTGGCTAAACAGATATTTTCTGTGATATTTATCTGTAGTAGAAATTATTTAAGAATCTGTTTAATTATAGAAATATATTCACAGTTCTGAAGGGAAAAATATTTTGGCTGTCTGCATTTTTCATTCTGTCAACCTTTCAAATATTTTAGGGATATTAGAGAGCTCGGCTACAGGACATTTTGCTATACAATCAATATTAATAAGTGGTAACAACTACATATTAATCACCCAGAGGTTGAATTCTATATCCAGTAATCTGGATATTTCAAATTATCTTGATGTTTGATGTCTGGTAGATGTTTTCTGAGCAATTATTTTTTTTAATTTTTAAGTTATGTTTGTGTTTGAGGACAGTATTACTATAGACTGATACCTTTACTGCTTATACAAATTTCATTGAGAATAAGCAAAAGCATTTTTTAGTCATTATCAAATAAAAATAAAATACAGTATAAAAATAACAGGATACATCAAAGTGACTAAACCAAGAATATAATTAAATATCTATATAAAAGCATATGCTGATTTTCCGCAAGTTGAATTACCAATGGATGTTTTACGTCAATTCATTGTTGCCTGATTTATTTCTATACTGTCATTATTGTATTGCTAAGAACTTCAATGTCAGTTTTTGTGTTTATTTCTTTTGTTTCATTGGAAATACTATTCTTTTAGATAGACTTAATTTAACTTAATTTGTTTACATTTTTATTCTAGGCTAGTATATCAAAATGTAATATATTTTATTAATATTAACCCTTAATTCTGGGTGAATTTCTATGTTCAGTAAGATTGCATAAGATAAAAGCTGCTTATGCTAATTTTTTTATTTTATACAAAAGACTTAGAGAACTCTTTCTAATCCAGTGTTGAGAGAGGGGACAAAATTGTTCCAGATAACTTGAACACCAGGCCAATATGGGTGATTAGTGTTTTTTTTTCTATTGGCCTTTGCTAGAGTCTGCCCCAAATTCATATGTTGAAACCTGTTCCCTAATGTGAGAGTATTTAGAGGTGGGGCCCTTGGGATTATTAAATAAATAATCCCAAATAAATTTCTGTTGTTTACTGTCTACCAAGTTTATAATTTTTTATAGCAACCCAAACAAACTTGAGACAGCTTTCATTCAAGTACTTCTCTCATTCTTTTTTATTAGATCTATAAGTGAATGAAAGCCCCTTTTGTTTTCCTGTGTCAGTGGAAGAGGGTTAGTTTCATTCCCTTCCAGAATGGGAGGGGCTAGCTATCCCCCCACAATCTTATTAATTCTTGCCTTTTTTCCCTATTCTGTGACAGACACTGCTACTGCTGTAATTTGTATGTATTGTTATAGATTGCAAATACTTATACACACTTAACACTTTGTATGTCCAATAGTCTTACAAAGTATCAGATTTCATCTTCATTTATGGATAAGTACACTAAGAACCGAAGAATTTTAAGTAACACAGAATGGCTTGTTACATTGCTCCACAATGGAAGAGCTGGTTCTATAACCTCTGACTCCATGTTAAGTGATCTTTCTAGTATATCACAACATCTCATTATCAGTAATGCTGACAATAAATACTTACTGAGCCAAACTCCTATCTTTCAGACTCATGATAAAACCCAGATAAAAACTATAGTTATTTTTATTACAGTATGCCCCCAGGTAATATGGATTTAAGTTTCATTGTGAAGTATCAAAATGTTGCTTTCTAGATGTTTGGAGTGTGGTAAGTATAAGATAGAAGCATTTTTGTTGTATTATAAGTCAAGAGTCCAATTCACTTTTTTATCAGAGAATTAAATCTCTGAGATCTCTCAGCATAAATGAATCGAAACAGATCCTTTAGTACTAGTTACTTAGAGCCTCTTTCTGAATTTGCTTCCTATGTATTTTAAGAGTAAATACAGGAATATGAAATAACAATGCTATGTAGTTGCATTGCATTTTACAAGTTTTAAATGGCTTGATCTGATAGAATCCTGTAAAGTTGGTGGGTCAGATTTTATAACTGTCATTTTAGAAATGAAAAACTGACATTAAGGGATAGCCCAAGTGCATAAAGATTGTAAGCAACAGATTTGCGATTAGGGCTCAGTTTTCCTGACAATCTGTCCACATTTCTATTATTCTATTGCCCCATTCTGCTCCAACTCTGCCAGTATCTAAGAGCCATCACAATGCTCCTGACAGATGGCATTTTGTGGTAGTGGAGTGGCAACAACAGAATTTTAAAATTTCCATTCAAGAGAGGATATACTTTCTGCATACTTTCAGAAGGCTTCCCTCCATTCTTCATCAGATATTACACAATCAAGCAATCAAAAATTTTTTTATAATAAAATCCCCAATTCTAATTCCAATGTAATACACAAAAGAAATGCTTTCAGGGAGATAAATGTTCATGAAAGTAGGAGAAGCTTTATACTTCAAGGCACTGAGTGCTGTTTTGTGTCACTACCAGATTTAATCCTTGGCTTGTATTAATATCATCATTGGACTATTCCCATTATTATAGTGAAAGTGCTATTGTCACAGTCATCCCAATTTAGGGCAAGGAGACGGAACACTTATCTTGAAATAAAAATATGCAAGTAGGGGAAAAATGCTGACACCAGCTATGAGTGTGCTCAAAAATAGTTTGTTCTTGAGTGAATTCCCTAAATGGGTTGACAGCAAGTGATTCCAGAGTCACTTTTCTATGAGGCAGCCATGTGGTAAACAGAACAATTTTGTGTTCCTAAATGAAAAAAGATGCATAAGAAAGGAATGGAATGATGAACTGTGAAGGAGAACTCTAATTATTGTGTAACAGCACACTAATGAGAATGAATAGACATTGTGCATTTCTGCAGAATCTTCAGACACAAATGACTTCTCCAAACTATATTTGCATTCTAAAAAAGAATTCTTGTTGAATTGCATGTTATGTAACTGTCAACTGTGTGTTAGATCATGAGCAAATATTACTTAAAACAAGACAGATGATTTGGATGCGTGGTCTTACCTAAAACTCTAAAAGCTGAATGAGTGTGGCACACTGTATACCTAACCAAGTGCTTCGTAATCATGGACATCATTTGACTTAATTAGCTCTCTTTTATCTGAAATATTTCACATATGCATGGACATTTCTCCATATCTTTAAAGTTATAAAGACAAAATGCTCTTAATAGCTCCATTGGGAATCTGAATTTTTATAAAATAATACTAGTCTAAAAAAATAACCTCCGGCTTATGAAATCAGTATGTTCAGCACTAGGAAAACCCCCGTAATCATGTTCAGTAGGAGGAGTTGGACATTTCAAATGTTGTACTTCAGTGACACTTCACTGTCCGAGTGACTGCGTGTCCGTGCTTCTTGGCTGGACTTTCATAGCCCTCCAAAACTTTACTACAAGCTATCTTTCTTATCGAATTTCTCATGAGTCGTCATCTCATAATCCCTGTTTTCTGTTCATTGTGATTTTTTCTTTTCCCAGTCTTTATTCATGCTCTTCCCACTGCCTGAATGCCCAGTCCCCATTCTGGATGCCTAGACTTGATTCTTCCTTTAAGTTCCAACTCAAATACTACCTCTTTCTTAAATTATTTCCTACTTCCAAATAAGCCTGGGGTCAACCATTAACCCTAATTATAGACATCTGCAGGAGGTTGCAGCTAACAAGAGCCTTTTGTGAACAATTTCCCATGTCTTACTGTGAAGCAAAATAGGCAATGACAGTAGCATTGGTGACAGTAGCATTGGTGACTATGGAGGCAGACATTTTGCTAATCCATGGTATTTTATCAGGCTGAAAACAACTATTCTCACAGTGCTTCTTTATTCGCTAATTTTTGAGAGCTCAAATAGCATTGAGGTAAACATTTAAACAGGTAGGTTCTATGTTTATATATACAGCAATGCAATTCATAAAGACAGGTTTACATTCCATTGATAAAAGAAATATTTGTTATTTTAATGATGACTAAATCTCTAGGGATTTTTTTTTTTTTGTAAAATATTTGGCATTCTTGTGGTTTCCATGTCGAAGACCTTTGTCAGATTTCAACCTCCCCCAAATTAGATGATCCTCAAAACATATCGTTCAGCCGTCATAGACATTCATTTTAATAGTTTTTCTTATTTTGAATTCCAGAGATTATAAATAAACCTTAAAATGTAACTTCTTTAAAAATAAAGGAGATATTTGAGTTTTTTGCTTGTTTGTTTTAGGATGCTAGGCATATATCCATTTATTCAACAAGTATTGATTGAACACTTTCTCTTTTCCTTAACAGTATTGTGGAACTCATGAGAAGTCTACTTTACCTGGGGAAATATACATTTTAAAAATATATTTTAAAGTAAATATCCGACATTACCTCATGTAAGGTGGTTTTAACCTTGTTAACACAAACAAGATTTCCCAAGGCTTCTGCTAACACTTGGCCCTAAAGAGTTTATCTTTTATTTACTGAAACTTGCTTACCTGTGAAATAAGAGAGAGTTAAAAGAAATAGTCTAGACATCATTGTTGTTTTCTTTATCAATGAACTTTTAGTGAGACTTGCTTCTATGTTTTAGGACTTTGTTGCCCTCTGAGAAACAAATTAAAGTAATAGAAGGTGCTATCCTCAAAAGCTTACAGCTGATGGGAGAAATATATTATCTAAGATCCACATAATGCTTTACTGATTTTCTATATTTCTTATTCATTTGTTATTAGTACTATTGTATAGATAAGAAAATTGAGTTTCAGGAGTCAAGTTGCTGGCCCAAAGTTACACAGTCATGCAATGGCAAAACCTAAATTTAGACTGAGGTCTTGTGACTATGAGTCAGAGTCAAAACCGGTTACGGATTACACTTTCCATTAATAAGCAGCAAAAACCCTAAGGAGATTAAAACCTGTCTTCTCTCTGATTCTTGAATTTAGAAACTGTTACTGCAACAGTGACAACTTCATTCTTTCTTTTAATTTTTATGTTTTTTTTTTAGACTAATCAAGTGCAGTATTGAGGAGGGGTGGAAGTAGTAGAATAAGGAGACAATCTGTAACTGACTGTGAGCAATCAAGTGAGATAACGACCTACCTTGGGACCACCTAACAACTTCATTCGTGATAAACAATTACTGTCTTCAAGTTTACTCTTTATTTATCTTTTCAATTTGATCTACTGAGTATTTCATAGTTTTATAGGAGGGAATAAACAAGGTGGTGCTATTCCAAGAACTCTGCAAAACAGCAAGGCGATATGGGAAAGCCCAGAATCAATTATGAAAGGGAGTCCCAAATCAGACAGGTACCGAGGATTTGTTACTAATTAATGCATATTATCTTCTGTTATCTGAAATGGCTGTGGTTGAGCATTAGCCAAACTTTCTGATAGACATAAAAATTTCAGCTTATTTTAATGGGTTGAAGTCCACTCAGGATCTTGCAGCCCCAGGAATGCCCTTGATCTCTCAATGGCAATGACTGGTGGCTCCACTAAGAATGTGAAAAATGCTAGTTTTGAGAACTTATGATTGATAGGAAGACAAGTCAAACCGATGTGAGGCAGGCAAACTTTATACTATACCACAAAATATATATTAGAAATAAACTTGAGTACCTAGGGCTAACTACCCTAAATTTTGAGAGTAACATATTTCAGCTCACTGTAAGAGATTTTTCTAACAATTGTAACTGACCATGAATAGAACAAGCCGACTGAAGGAGTGAGGTTCTCATGATTGTTAAAAGCTATGTGAGAACATTTTCAGTTGTGGCAGAGAGGGTCTCGGTGTATGGTAGAGTATTGAAATAGATGATCTTGAATTTTCCTTCCATCCCACTTTTCTACCACTATTTCTAGGTTGGCTCTTGGCTTTTTCCTCTTCCTTAAATAGGCTGCTGATTTTGAAAAGTGGGATATGAAGGATGCATAAGAAAAGAAATACACACAAAAGATAGAAGGAGGGGGAGGAGGAAGAGGGAAAGGGGGCCACAGCGGAGGAGGAAAGCAGTATGGGGAGAGACGCAAAATTAGGAAAGTGGATACATAGTGGGGAGTCTAATATCTTCTGTTTTTCTATACAGGAATGGGCCAGTACACAGTTACTAACATCTGCTAAATATCTCGTAGATGTCTGTAAGCTGCACGCAAACACCTTAGTCAGGCAGACTTCCATGATGCAAGGTATTTGGTAGGTCTTCCATGATGCCAGGGTGACCCCTGACATTCAGCTTGACCCCTTTCCCATTTCCTTCTGCCTCTGTGGCCTGCACAGAGCACCAGGAAGGAGCAATGCCCCAGGAAATGCAGTGTGTTTGTGAATAAAGCTGCAAGCTTCTGTACACGGCCTGTGGCTTTTTCCTCACCCATCCCCATTTCAACGCTCCATGCTTTCTGCGTCCTTTCTCATCCTCCTGTTTTCTTTTGTCCCTGTCCTTTTTAATGAAATGGTTTCCTCCTCATTCTGACTTTACTTCTTTTGAGGGCAATTCTGTGTCTCTGTTTTGGCATTGTCCAGAGAAGGGACTCCCTTAACTTACACCCCCTCTATATTTGAATTGGCCCTTTCAACCCTGTTCTCAAGCAATACACGGTCTGCTGACCCATCCTTATTACTCTCCAAAATTCAAACTGTTTCTCTTTCTCACAGGCTTAGAGAAATTGGCTGACCTCTGCCTAGGGTTATTCAATTCTGATGTGGACACATGCCAGATGCTCCCAAAGCTTTCTTGAGACAGCAAAGGTAAAGAAACTCCATCATTACAAAATTAAACATTGAAACAAACTTCTATTCAGCTTGCAGTAAAGAATACTATGTTGACTTATGAGGCAGTGAGTTTGCAGGAACTACGAAAGAATAAAATATCACCCACAGTTGCTAGCAGACTTTCCAGTCACATCATTTTATTCATCTTCCATTCCAATCCTTTAAAAATAGTGCAGGTTAAATGCCATGCTGTGGGAATGGGCTCTAGAACGAATCCTGTGCTTACACAGGAAGGCTCCCCTTTATATCACAGCCAAAATGGGAATTGCTCCAGCAATTGTCCTCAAGTTATTATGTTTCTGCTTGTGGCTTTTCCTTTTAACCTTTCTTCATTGGGCAATAATAGCTGAGCCTCTCACTTCAGAGGTCGTCAAATATGAAAAATTGCTCTGATGTGTTGCTAGAAACAGGAGACAAAATGTGAGCAATTTTAATATTTCTCACAATATTTCTGAATTTTGGCATTTCAATGACAAGACACAAAATTAGCAAATATGTCAAGATTGGTAAGATATTACAGTTCATATCTTTAAAACTAGAGTTGGGAGTTTTGTTTCTGTTTATGAGGGAGCAGTATGTACCAAAGAAATATTCTGGAAGAAAGTAAATGTAAACCCTAGAAAGAAAACTGAAACAAACCAAAGCAGCTGTTTCCATCCCACAGAGAATAAATGAAACAGCGAACAACTATAGAGACTAGACCTAAGAGAAAAAGAAATTGCCTGAAAGTGAACCTCACATTTGCTTGTATATTTTCCCCTCATTCATTTTACTGATTCTCAGTGATGATGATGGAGGCTGAAGAAAAAATAGGAGCCTAAATTTGTGGCAATCTCATTGGGTAGAGAGAAGAAAGTCAGATTTCAGTAAAGTAAGGCAACCATGGCCTAAAAGAAAAAGTCCAGGACTTACCACCAAGGAGTAGGCATCAAATACTGCATGCAGTTTTCCCTGGAGCATTTGCCAACTTCTAAGGTGCACGGGCTCGGTGTGAGGCTCTGAGAAGTAAGGCAGAGGATTCATCCATTTCACAGTGCTGCGGAAGCAATTTTAGAGGTCCCATACTACGAAAAAGGAGGTGTTCTGGAAAATACCTCCGTCGAAGACCTCAAAGACAGAGTAACACCGTAAAATAAAAAAAGAAATTAATTAAAAAAAGAAACAATTAGAGTAACACCATAGAGAATAAGGGCTATATTTAAAAGTAAAAAGCAAAGTAGAGCTACAACAGGGCTCACAAAACCTGAACTCTAGACTGAATTATATGAAGATGATCTGGCTATACTCTAGCAGTTTACCAGAATTCATTAAATTCTCTTTGGGGGAATATAATATCATTCACATATATATATATATATATATATATATAAAATTAACAAAGTCCAGCATAAAAAAATGTCATGGCAGGAAATAGGACAAAATGGCAAAAAAATAAGGGAAAAGGCCAGGCGCGGTGGCTCACGCCCCAGGAGTTTGAGGTTGCTGTGAGCTAGGCTGACGCCACGGCACGCTAGCCCGGGCGAGAGGGTCAGACTCTGTCTCAAAAAAAATAAACAAATAAAAAAATAAGGGAAAAAAAGAAAATTAAAAGAAAAAAGACAACAGTAAAACACCCACAATAGATTCGGCTACTGTGATTATTGAATACAAAACTTCAATATCAGTATGATTAATATGCTTAAAAATAGAGAAAAAGATGGAGAATTTAACTGGAGAACTGAAATCTATAAAATAAACACAAATCTTCAAAAAACATAGTAATTGAAATTACGAAAGTAACGAAGTTTCAATAGAAATTTAGATACCACACAACCAAGGATTAGTGAACTAGAAGATAGTTCCAGAAGAAATACCCACATTGAATCCCAAAGAATACAGAAAATGAAAAAACAGAGAATATCATGAGCAATAAATACAACATAAATGATAAATTCTGAAATTTGTATAATCAGAACCTGAGAGCAAAGGCAAGAGAGAAGAGAAGTAATATTCGAGAGAATAAAGGGTAATCATTTTGAGATGGCTTAATAAAAAGAACATCAAGTCCCTGTTTCAAACAGCTTTCAAAATACCCCCAAGTAAGAGTAAAAGAACACACACACACACACACACACACACACGCACACACACACGCACGCGCGCGCACTGTTGGTGTGGATACAAAGTTGAAAACAAAGGAAAATTTGAAAAGCAGTTATGTAGAAAGCATGTTTCCTTCAAAGGTGAAATAATAAGACTGCCAGTAAACTTTTCATAAGAAACAGTGGAGACTAGAAGACAAAGAGATGACAATGCCGAGAAAAAATAGCTTCCACTTTAGAATTTTATTCATGATAAAATTTCTTTCAAAAATAAAGAAAATAAAGATACTTATAAATAAACAAAAACCAAAGAGTTTCACCCTAAGAAGACCTCATTAAGAGAAATATGAAAACATATTATCAAGCAGGCAAAAAAAGAGAGAGAATATTCACTGTTTAAACAATAATAATGATATGTCCAGGGGTTAAAAATATACATAAAAATCAAGTACATAAAAATAATAACACAAAAACCAGTAAATAAAGTTCAAGTTTTAAGGTCCTTAAATTGTCCAAATAGTGGTATAAGTACTGATTTAAGTATAGAAAGTCAAGGATACATAATTATCATAGAAATAAATTAAATAATTTAGAAATTCTAAACAAGACAAGAAATAATACAAAAGGACCAGAGAACAGATGGGATAAAGAGAAAACGATAGTAGGATGATGAATCTGACACTGATTATATCAGTAATTACATTGTAAGTACGTAAACAGAAAACTCTAAAGGCAAAATTTTTTAACTTAAAAAAAAACTATTTCGGTGGATGATATAGAATAAAATCATTAACCAAAGAAATCTACCATAGCTATTTTAATATCATGCACTTTGGACTTGAAGGCCAGGACTTAAGAACATTGACATTTCATCAAAATAAAATTTTCAATCCCACCAGAAAGTTTTAATAATTCTAAATTTATATGCTGCTAACAACACAGACTCAAAGTACACAAAACAAGAGCTAACTAAACTGAAAGAAAACTTTATAATCTAAAAACTCTAGAACCTAAGTAAAACTTTAGAATCTAAGTAAAACTAACAACTTTAGAATCTAAGTATTAGAACAAGCTGAAAATAAGGTATTAAAGATAAGAAAGAATAATAACACTTGCAAACGTTGACATAGGTAAATGAGAAGATGACCTCAAACAACTGTTTTAAGTTGTTTTAAGTGTATATGAAACAATTCTTGAAAAAGACTGTTTCCTGGGCCAGAAAAAAAAATTCCAACGTATTTCATAGGATTGAAACCATTCAGAGTACATTCTTTCACTGTAGTGAAATTATGCAAGAAGGCAATACAAAAAGATTACTTGAAAAGGTTGAAGTATTTATGAATTAAGCAATAAGCTTCTAAATAACCAAATGAGTCAAGGAGGATATTAAGTTTTGTACCTGGGGAATGCAGGTAAACCTGTGCTTAGCAGGAAATGTATAGGCTTAAATGCTTCAAATTGATAGAAAAACTCTAAAATTTGTAACCTATGTGTTCATCTAATGAAGCTGGAAAAAAAAATAGCAAATGAATGTAAATAAATAAATTGAGAGGAATTAAGAGCAGAAGTCAGTGATTTAGACAATAAAGGGTCAGTAGAAAAAATAAACAAAACCGTAAGTTTGTTTTTTGAAAAGACTAATGTGGTAGGTAGGGAAATATGTTGCATGAACTCCCCTTCAAAGAACTTTCTGTCCAGCTGCGGGGAGGGTGGTGAGTTGAGAGCACACAGGTGTCAGCAACTCCGGAGCCTGCCTCACCTGTATAAAAAGCTGTTTGCGCGAGATCATGACTTTCCAAAGGCAGCTCGTATCTGATAGAAACAGATGTATAAAATCTCTGCAATTTTAACCTGATGAGAGTTAACTCTTGGGGAGTTCTTGTTATTGTGCTCCCTGCTATGTTGGGCAAGCTTTGGCTAAGCAAGCATCATAATTTTGATGCCTAATAAACCATGATCATT
Organism: Indri indri; assembly: GCA_004363605.1. Classification (NCBI taxonomy): domain Eukaryota; kingdom Metazoa; phylum Chordata; class Mammalia; order Primates; family Indriidae; genus Indri; species Indri indri. The sequence goes on from RJWJ010029257.1 coordinate 12,165, forward strand.
GGAACGGGGAGTGGTTCAACAAAACAGGTAAGAAGACGGATTGTTCTTGAGGCTGTGCTTTGAAGGTGAATCATTTTTCACCTGTCTGGCAACATGGAGCTCAACACTGAAGGTAAGTGGAGCACAAATGGTCCTAGCATAAGACGGTGGCCCAGTTGTTAAACCTTTCACTGGCAGATAATTAAGAGCGTGTACTGGTGGAAGGGAATATATTGGTTAATCCTTTGTATTAGGTGTTTGAGATGTACGGAAGAAATGTCATATGAATAACATGGTTGCGTGACTACTGTTAAATGCCACTGATGTTCCACAGAAAGGTAATGAAGAACTGAGGGGAGCATTAGACAATTGAAAGTCAGATATGAAAGCGTCTTCTGCAGCGAGAGGTAGAAAAAACCAAGGACGAAGCCAAAGACTTAATAGTCAAAGACGGCAACTTCAAAGACAGTTAAATGTTCACCAAGGCTATGGTGTTATGTCAAGGTCAGGGCCCTGATAGGAAAACCCTGGGATTTTGACACACTGGATGGAGAGACCTGGGTGGGTACCCTGAAACTTTTTTAGTTGTTAGAATCCTCTCACCCTACTGGGCCCTATAGAAATAGCACATCCATTAAGGGCTAGAATGCCCCAGTCCCCACTTCTTGTGTTAGACAATTATTCAGAGGTGTGTACCCATTCAGGATCTGCTCCTGTTTTTCATGATAGCCACTACTCCTGCAACTACGGTTAAGCTGTAGCATGACCTACCTGGTTTTATATGCCAAAAGAGCTGCAAGAAATAGACGTCATATACCAGCATGTCCTGGGGGAGCGTGCATGGGGCTGGATTCTCAGGGTGCATAATCAAGGGGAATAAATGCAAAATAAGATAGGTAAGAGTTTATTAACTTGTAAGTGCTCTCCTGTGATGTCGAATTTAATAGCCAGTCAACAATCCCAGGATATAGGGCAAACTTGCTGCTAAGATACCTCCTAGAAGCAGGTAAAGAGCAATGGCCTATACTGAGTGAAGTTAAAAGGCTAGAAATGCCAAAGCAGAAAAGAGAAGAAGGAATCACAATTCTCTTGGAAGTGGACACACAGGAATTGGAGAGAGCGTGTATGGTCAGAAGGTTTACCAGGTGATTATGCACCATGGAAAGGCCAGAGGACATACCATTTACAAGGGCTATGAGGAATGATCTGGTGAGAGGAGCACCCGCAATACCAAAGCTTTCAGTGTTGTGTTTACTTTGTAAACCATGGCTGTCAGTTGGAGAAACTATTATAAAATGTGGCTTTCTGTTAGCAGTGGGGATACTAAGAAATACCCACACTTAAAAATACAGAGGCCAGGTGGTGGAGTTGACCACTTAGAGGCCAGTGGCTGTGTTTTATTTGCCCTTCTTCCCAGTACCTTGTCTAGTGCCTGATATGTAGTAACATGCTTGACACATGTATGGATGAATCAACGTTTGTATTAATAAAAGTACCCAGCCCACATTAGAAATAAGAATCAACAAAAGCTAGTTAAATCTGTTAGTTGAATGCTGCCAGGAAGTGTAGTTGGGAGAAGAGATCAGAGCAGTATTTGCTTTAGGAATGTAGGATTGGCTTATTGTCTTTTGCAGAAATTATTTGCTTTCATAATTAATTTTAACCTACGCTAACATTAAAATTAGTTATTATTCCCAAGGGCACACCGAGTGCCAGTAAATGAAGTCAAGGACAATTTTCTCAGAGCAGAAAATAAAGTAATACTGCAGTTGATGATTCATATGCAGATACTACAGAGTTAGCTGCCATGGCAATGCCGATCAATAATAAAAAGAAATGTTGAGTTCTACTTTTCTGTACGAATGACAGCCACCCATAAATTCTTGCCAAATCAGTGCTCACAGAACACGCATACAGCCCCAGTCTAATTTCTGAGTGCAGAGATCTGAAACGTGACCACCTGCCCTCTGCCATGCAGTGGAATTTTTCAGGACAAGTAGATTCGTCTCAGTCTATATATGGCCACAACGTTGAGCTTTGTTTACAAATTTCTGAAACAGTCATGTCAGAATGGAAGGGTTTTAATAGTTTTCTCATATTATCCTGTCATTTTATAGTCCAGTAAAGTTGATCTAGCGATGACCTGGAACTCAATCCAATAGTCCACACTCATGTAGCATCCAGAGCCCTCAGGCATTTTTTTATTTTCACTGCGTGATCACACTCTGACTGCTGTTGCCTGACAGGGTCCCTGTGGGTCCGATTTAGTGAAATGCCAGTAGCCACAGTGTTATAAAGGCTGATCACAGAGGGAAACTCCAGAAAGTAGCCCAGTTCAAGTATGTTTGTGCTTCTCAATTCAGTCACATTTCGTGTAAAGTTGGGCATTATAAGTGGTTTTTTGGGTTATTTTCATTTTTATTTCTGAAATGTTTGTCTTTTCTTCCTGAAATTTGAAACAGATGCTCATTTAAAGGGCTTTTTTATAAATACGCAATCTATTGAGGTTTCAGGGAGAGCAAATTCATTCTTTTAATGTGCTTCCATGGATACATTTTGGAAAGTAATGAAAATCATTTAATTCTCAAAGTATACTGAAAATTTAATACAATATGTTTTCATATAGAGAAAGCAAAATAAGTTCAATTAAAGTTATAAGAATAGTAATAAAACTTCAATACTGAAAAATAGTTTCTTGTCAATGAGTATTTAAAACCCATTCCATCCTCGGAAATATTTTTATCTATAAATTAATCCAAAGGGATATTTTAATTATAATAATATTCAATGTATTTAAAAATTAATGTAAATATCAAAGTGAATTTTTGTAGTGTTTGTGAAATAATTATTATACCTGGGAGTAAACAATTTGACAATTTTAATCCTAAACTGAAAAACTTGAAATTTATTTCTACTACCTTCTATTACCTCCTAGCATTTTCTACTTATCTGGCCTTGAGGTATAGTAACTACCCTCTCCCTACTATTGCAATGAAGAAAATTCTGAGATGGTACTGGTTCATTAAGAAATAAGTTACTTCACTCTTTCTTCTGTTTGAAACTGTGGTCAAATTACTGTGGTAAGAGTCAAGATTCATTTTGCTAAAGTTTAGGAGAGGCCATTGTTTTGGGCTAGCCTCCTGCACTAGGCCGCATCAGATCAGAATGGAGTCACTTGTGCTAAGTACCAAATAATCAAACTGACCTTTAAAACAGTCCAGTTTTTAAAAAATAAACAAATAAATAAAACACAAAAACCAAAACCAAACAAAAAAAACCAGGAGATTCCAGTCCACTCTAACCAGCTTAATAAGGAAATCTCCTGTTTTAACATTACAAAAAAGGTAACTTTGAAACAACCAGTTTTTTGTTCTGTGTTTCTGCTTTTTTTGGCCCTTTTCTCCTTATAAAACCAACCTCCTTTGTTCAGCTCATCAGAACACTTATTCTATTAAAATATTTTATAGCATGAAGTGTTGCCAATTCTAGAATTACAAATAAAAGCCAATTAGAACTTTAAACTAAATTTGTTACAATTTTGTCTTTAAACAACTTCTGGGGAGACTCCAGAGAGCTAGAGACTATCTTGGAGATGATCTGTTCCAATAATTTCCAATTCTTATATTTCTCAGCATTTGTCTTTAAAAAGTAAAGACTACAATCTTTGCATGCATTGAGGAGCTACATGATCTTGTTCTCCAAATCTCTTGGGACTCATCTTCAAGTAGCTTCCTGGGAAAGCCACCCAACCAACTAGAGTCCATGACATTTCATGTGAAAAATGTATAAAAACAAGTTCACAAATGTTGAATACATTGGCAATTGAGGATTCATTAAACTGCTGGGTATTGTGGATTCTTAAAAAAAAAAAAGCCAGAACTTATGAGTACTTTAGCAGATTTTATATATTTTTCAAATGGTTTCTTCACTAGGACACCAGTGTGAGTATGCCATCCCTTTTCTCTCCAGTGAACCACTGCTGCTAAAATTATCACTGTTGAAGTCCTGTACTTGTTTACTATTTAGTCCACACCATGCAGTTCTCTTCCTCATTATAATGTGATTATTTCACAGTGGTGCCATGTTTCAATAGTGATGCAGGATTGAGTCTGCACAGCATTATCATAAATAGAACATCCCACCTTCTTTAACATCAGGTTAAATACAAGAGTGTTAATGAGGATTGCCATAATTCTGAAAGTGAGTAAGGCACCCGATTCAGTCTTTAATGCAATCCTTATCACTCTAGGTCTTCTTGCATGTTAAAGAATATAGGACCATCAGCGAGAAGCATGGGGTCAATGTCATGGTACCTACAATCTATTGTTTTGATTCTAATTAACTTTTATTAATGAAAATTTTCACATCTACTTAACCACATTCACAAAAGTTCTCATCATGACATTCATCTTCTTAAGAAAAGATTTCATTAAATCCCTAAACTAAATCAGATCTACCTATCATATGTTCATATAATACCCTATAATTTTTCTTGCAATTATCACATTTTATAATTACTTAATGGTATGATTGCATGATTAATGTCTGTCTTCTATACTAGACTCTAAGTTGCATTATGGTAATTATTGAGTTTATTTTGAGCATTATGGATATCCTTAGCACTTACAGTGCTTGGCACATAGTAGACAATCAATAGGTATTTGTAGAATGAATATATAAAGAATAAATAATCTTTCTTATATCAGCTCCTGCTAATTAACAACAAAACTCTCACCCAAGAAGACATGGCAAGGATTCAGAGTTCTCAGCACAACCTTCCAGATAGTCGCTGCCATTTAGAATGGTCAGACAGATTAAGACTTGTTTGCTATCCTTGACCTTACTACTTATCTGGAACATCATTCCTTAAACTTCCCTCATGATAATACTTACTCCCTTTGAAGGCTTCATTGAAAAGCACATTCCCAGGTTCCTCCCATAGAGATTCTGGTTCAGTGAGTTTGAGGTGAGACCGGGGGATTTTTTTTTTTTTTAAAGCATTCCAGCTAATTTGTATCATCAGCAGAATTGAAAAACACTAACATGGACATGCTTTACAAATTTGTTAATCATAACCATAAGATCAACTGAAAATTTGATTAAAAAAAAAAAAAAAAAACACCTAACCATACCCCATGACTTCTAACTCAGAATTTCCAGAGAAACTGGAAGTCTGGATGTTTAGAAAACACCATGTGATTCTGTTGGTAAGTGTGAGAGACTAAACTACTTATTATTTACCTGTATGTAACTTCTATTTTGTGAGCTTAGATGTAGCTTTTAAAAAAGTGGAACAAATTTAATTTTTTGAAATAAGAAGAAATGAGTTCTGGATGAATATGATGAGTTGAATAACTGCATTATCTCAACCCCCATCTTTAAACCCCGTTAAAATATTATAAAGTTGATTGAAAACTTTCAAGGGTAAGAAGAACAAGGAAAGAGATGACAGCTGAATACAGAAGTTAACACACATAACTGAAAAAGTAGATACATCAAACAAACAACAAGCCGCCACCAACAACAAAAATAGAGGAGGAATATTTGTAAGTCTGTTTATGAAATCACCAGGCCTTCAAAACTTCTGGCTCACTGCCCCTTCCCATCCTAACTTTAGAAGACAGCAGGTTTATAGCCTGGAGAGTTTCAGAACAGTAAGTGCAGCTGGATGCAGGAGAGAAGCACCTTACCAAAACAGGTATACTAAGAGGAATTTCACAGTAAGAATGCAAGAAAGGTAAAGTAGAAATAATTAAGGTCAGTCATTCTATCAATGAGCCACTGTACTAGCTCTGGAATCTCCACTTTCATATTTCTCGTACATCCAAAATCATCAAATGTCTTTAATACTTAATCTACTATTTCCTTTCTGTTTTGGACTCCCAGAAACACTATCTACCAGGTGAATAGTACCCTATTCAGGTAAACAAAGGACTCTTATCTTTACAAGTCAGATTGCCTAAAAAGACATCCACTATGACAAGTAGATGTTTCCTCAAAAAAAAGAAAGAAAAATGAACAAAAAGACATGTAAGCTACATCCACTGATTATCGGATAGTGAACACATAAAACAAAATCTACCAAAACTCACACGAGAAGGAATAGACTGTCTGAGCCTATATTTATTAAAGAAATTGAATCAATAATTAATAACCTCCCCAAACAGAAAATGCCAGGCCATATAGGTTCACTTATGAATTCTACCAAGCATTTAAGAAAGAAATAATGCCAATTCTCTACAATCTCTTTCAGAAGGCTGGAGCATAGGGAATATTTCCTACTTCATTTTATGAAGATAGCATCTCCTAATACAAAATCAGAAAAATTCATTTCAAGACAAGAAAACTACACATGACTATCTCTCATAAACATAGATGCAAAGATCCTCTTTTGTCAAAGATCAGTTGACCACATTTATATCCTCTCTATTCTGTTCCATTGATCCGTTTGTCTGTCCTTTCACCAGCACCACACTGTCTTGATTATTGTAGCTTTATAGTAAGTCTCGAAGTTGGGTAATGCCAGTCCTTCAACATTGTTCTACTCCTTCAATACTGTGTGATCTACTCCTGGTCTTTTGCTTCTTTATATAAACTTTAGTATAAGTTTGTTATCTACAAAATAACTGTCTGGATTTTGATTTGGGATTGCATTGAATCCATAAATGAAATTATGAACTGACAACTTGACAGAATTGTTTTGCTATTTATGAATATGGAGTATATCGCCATTTATTTTATTCCACTTTGATTTCTTTCGATGTAGCTTTGTAGTTTACCTAACATACATATTGTACTTATTTTGTACAGTACCTAAGTATTTTATTAATGGGGATGTAACTGTAAATGATATTGTGTTTTTAATTTCAAATTCCACTTATTCATTGATGGTATGTAGGAAGGTAAATTGAGTTTTGTATGAAAACTTTATCTATCTCTATTTATTTATTTATTTGATTTCAGCATGTTATGGGGGTACAAATGTTTAGGTCACATATATTGCCTTTGCCCCATCTAAGTCAGAGCTTCAAGCATGTCCACCCCCAGACGGTGTACACCACACCCATTAGGTGTGAATATACGCATCCCCTCCTCCCAACCCCCTTCCTACAATTACTGATTGGTTCCAGGAGGCTTTTTTCTTTTCTTTTTTTTTTTTTTGTCAATTCTTACAAATTTTCTACATAGGCAATCATGTCATCTGTGAACAAAGACAGTTTTACTTCTTCCTTACTAATCCATGTACTTTTTATTTCCTTTTCTTGACTTGCTGCATTAGCTAGGACTTCCAGTACGATGATGTTGAAAGGAGTAGTGAGAGGAAACATACTGCTTTGTTCTTCATCTTAGTGGGAAATCTCCTAGTTTCTCACCATTAAGTATGACATTAGCTGTAGATTTTTGCAGATACTCTGTATCAAGTTGAGGAAGTTCCCCTCTACTCTTAGTTTATTGGAAGTTTTTTATTATGAGTGTATGTAGAATTTTGTCAAATGCTTTTTCAGCATATGTCAATATGATCGTGTGATTTTTATTCTTTATCTTGTTGTAATGGATTACAATAAGAAAACAAAAAATCTAATTAAAAAAGAACCAAAAACATTAACAGACACCTCACCAAAGAATATATGCAAGTAAGCATATGAAAAGATATTCCATGTCATATGTCATCAAGGTAATGCAAATTAAAATGATAATGAGATGTCACTACGTACTTATTAGAGTGGCCAAAATCTGAAACACTGAGAACACTGAATACAGATGATTTCTGACTTACAATGCTTTTACTTATGACATTTCAACTTTACAGTGGTATGAAAGTGATACACATTCAGTACAATCCTCGGGTTATGATCAGGCTATGCCTAAATAAATCCATTGTAATTTGAAAATATCCTAAGTCAAAATGCATATTCAACTTATGATATTTTCAGCTTACCATGAGTTCATCAGAATGTAACTCCATCATAAGCTAAGGAGCATCTGTACTGAAGAGGCTTCAGAGAGTAGGACTCATTCATTGCTGATAGGAATGCAAAATGGTACAGCCACTTTGGGTGATAGTTTTGGCAGTCTCTTGAAAACCTAAACCTTCTCTTACCATGTGATCTACCATGGTGCTCGTTGATATTTACCTGAAGGAGCTGAAAACTTATGCCCACTCAAAAACCGGCACATGAATATTTATAGGAGCTTTACTCATAAATGCCCCAAACTGGAATCAGTCAAGAGGAATGTCAGTAGCTGCATGTGTAAATAAACTATCTTACATCTAGACAATGGAATAGTATGCAGTGCTAAAAAGAAATCAGCTATTAAGACATGAAAAGATATGGAAGAAAGTTAAATGCATATTAGTAAGTGAAAGCCAATCTGAAAGGGCTACATTTCTATGACTCCAAATATTCAACATTCTAAAAAGCAAAACTATGGAGACAGTAAGAATATTAGTGTTTTGTGAGTATTAGAGGGAAGAAGGGATGAATAATCAGAGCACGAAGGATTCTTAGGGCAGGAAAAATACTCTCTATGATACTGTAATGGTAGATACATGTCATTACACATTTGTTCAAACCTATGGAATGTAAAACACCAAGAGTGAACCTTAATGTAAACTGTGGACTC
>RJWJ010029258.1:0-20768 GCA_004363605.1 Indri indri
GAAAATATACAAATAACTATTGTTTGGATTTGAGAAATGAAGTTATACATATTAATAGTTTGATTAACATTTAGGGATTTTTTCCAATTGAGACAAACTGTCTAATTCACATGGGTAAGTTTTCCGTGCACCTTCTCTGGTTCTGATGGACATTTATTCTTTTGTTAAAATAGATCTTATTGTGTATATTTGAGATTTACAAAACAGACATACATATGGCCAACAGGTGTATTAAAAAGTGCTTAGCATCACTAACCATCAGGGAAATACAAATTAAAACCATTATGAAATATCACCTCCCAGCCTTTAGGGTGGCTATTGCCAAAAAGACAACAGATAAATGTTTATGAAGTTGTTGAGAAAAGGCAACCCTTAGTACCCTGTTGGTGAAGATGTACATTGTTGCAGCTCTTATGTAGTTTCCTAATGAAATTAAAAATATAACTGCAGTATGACCCAGCAATCCCCACTTCTGATTATACATCTAAAGGTGATAAATCTCCACCTAGTAAAGATATTCAAATACTCCCATGTTCATTGGATATTTATTCTTGATTGATCACTGATAATATGTAATAGAGTAAAAGGAGTAAACACGTTGATATTGTTAAACAGACTGCAAAATAAAAGACCTCAGCCTCACACAAAGATCTGACAGAGATTGGGATCATTGCTTTGTAGAACCGTAAGTCATCTAATCTGTGAGTAAAAAATGGCAGCTAAAGGGCCACACAGGCATGTCAAGCCTCTCTCAAAAGGTAAGTCTGTGCCAAAAGAAGAGGCTAATTAACTGTGGTTTTCTTTCAGTTAATTTCTTCAAACTTCTCTATCTGTCTTTAGTCACACAATAGTTGAGCAGATTTATTAAATACCATTCACAGTAATATAAGAGTTCTAAGAGAGATACATGTATTACACAAACACAAGGAGAAGAAATCATATTTGCATAAATCGTAAAACCTGAAACAAGATAGCAACCATACTGATTGACATAAACAGGTGGGAAGATGACATTTCAGAGGCAAGGGACTCTGTGATCAAAGACAAATATGTAGAATAACATGATCAAAAATATGCTTTGGGGCTGGAGTAAAAAGTACATAAACAAGGATAATACTTGGCTTTTATAGAGAATACATTATATTCCTCAGATACTATATTTTATACATATTATCCTATTTAGTCTTTAGGAAAACCCAAGTGAGTAGGTAATATTATAACCCCATTTTATAGAGGAGATAATTGAGATTAATACAATTTATATAATTTGCTTAACTTCCCAAAAATGCTCTAAAGGAATGGAACAACCATGTTAAGGACTTTAAACTACATTCAGTACTATCCAGAGAGCCATTAGAAGTTTCAGGTGGAGCAACACTATTATCAGAGTGTGCCCTGGAAAAATGAATAAGGCAGAGAAAAATGTGGTGGATTAGCATGGACTACATTGGACCTGGAGAGTCAAGTCAAGAGGTTTTTTTCAGTCGGTCAGGAGAGGTGATAGGGGTTTCTGTCAAAGTAGTGTCACTGGAGAATAAAATGAGGACATGAGTATTAAAGTTATTGGAAATGTAGTAACTGTGATTAGTAACAGGATGGTGGGGCAAGAGAGAGAATGAATGCAGGTTTGTGAATCTCTGAATGACTTGGCTGATGGTAATGCCATTAACATAGTGGGATATAAATGAAGGAGCAGGTTTGGGTTCAGATAATCTAATATAAGTTACATGCATGTCAAATACAAATATTTCCTGAATTTGCTCTGTATGAGGGTAGAATGGGCATCCTAGCAAAGCAAGAATACTACCAGTATTCAGCCCATTTTTGTCTCATCATTAGTGAATATTTATAGACCTCCAACATGATGTAGCAGATGTTTTCTGCTGGTCAGCAAGGGATTGAAGTGTAAGAAACAGTGCTTTGCATTGTACTTTTTAAAAATAATTTTCAATGTATATAATTTAGGTAACTGTGGTAGATTGTTTGAAAAAGTGCCCACACTTATATAGACCTCTTTATATGCATGACCATTTGAAGGGTTTTTGTAGCTTCTCTCATGAAGAGGTAGAGTTTATCTGTCTCTTGAGTTTGGGCTGGATGCGACTTGCTTTGATCAATATAACGTGGGAGCGCTAACTTTGTACCAGTTTTGTGACTAGGCCTCACTCTCTTTCAAAACTCTCTCTCTGCCATGTGAAAAAACCTTGTACAACCTGCTGATCAATGAAGGCTATGTTAACCAGACACACCTGGTGCCCATCTAAACATCAGACACATGTGTGAACCTATCTTAGACCAGGTAGGCTCAATCAACCTGTCAGCAGACCACTGATGAGCCCAGGCAAGATCATCCAAGCCTGCCTGGATACCCAGAACTGCTTAGCTGACCTATGGACTTGTAAGCAACAGTAATATAGAATCATTGTTTTACATCGGTAAGTTTTGGGATGGTTGTTATACAGAAATAGATAATTAATATAGTATCATACACATGAATACTATAGAAAAATTTTGACATGTAGATTGAAAGAGAAAATATAATTAAAATCATCCATGGTCCCACTTAGGTAAGATATCAACTCTGTTTTGGTACAATTAAATCTTTTCACAATTATGAATTCACAATGAAAATTGGATAAGACTCTTGATACTTTGTTTGAAATCTACTTTTTACACTTAACAAGATGCATTAACAGTATGCATCTTTCCATGAAAATGGATATACTTCTATAAGCAATTTATCATTTACATGTATGTCCATCCATGATCTGTGAATGGACATCTTAAATTCTCTGTCTTATCGTAGCTTGAGTGTACTTTTTCTCTCGTGTCTTCTTTGATAGAGCAGTAAGGGCCAGATAAAATATGTACATTTTGGGGGCAACATATGTAAAATATCCAACACCTAAGCAGAAACTAGTACACATTTTTGTCTGGCATGGCCCCGGAAGTAGGAAACATGTGTTTAATAGAAGGAAAATATGACCTAGGTTATATTAAAGATGTCAAGTTTGGTGAAGTGTGTTCCAATGAAGGTCATTGACTATAGTAGCTAGAATGTCCAAAGGAAGGAAAGAGCTGAGTTATCAATATTTTTCATTTGTTAAATCAATAGTAAAATGTCATCTTTTTTAATAAGAAAGAAATGACAATCAAAAACCTACAGTTCACCTTTTGGGATGGTGGTAAAGGCAAAGGATCTCAAAGTTGGTATATGACATTAGAAAGAGATCCAATTTATTTGATCTTCTATAAAGGATGAGTTTGACATGAATAGTCAAGGGGAAATTACTTCAATAAATGTTTATTAGACACTCTTATGTTTATAAATTTTTAGTGAGATATTAGGAAGAACAGAGATTCATAAAGCAAAAACAGCATAGGTTTCTTAAAAGGTGTCCTGCAGGCAAAATAGCTGCTCATGTCCTTGACTGAAGTGGACAGCTGGGGCAACCAGAATTCTGGATGACACCAGGATGGCAGTGTTTAGCGATGAGGGAGATAGAACAGAGTGTTAAAATAGTGAGTGGCCCATGGTTATGCCTAAATGGCTTATGTGTATCTGAGATGTTCATATTTTCTGCCTCAGAGCAGAGGTGGCAGGGGCTGGTATAGCCATTGTCCCTGATTGGTCACCTCCAGTTCTACCTGAGAATAGCCTTATATATTTACTCCAGGGTGCCAATAATATATATCAGTGTGTATGAAATCAGAGAGATTAGAAAGAATTGTTCTGAGCATCTAACTGCATTTAGGAGAAAGCAATAATCTTAGTAAATTTATATGCTAAATAAGAAGTAAGGGTCTTAATCACAAGAAGAATGAATTCAATCCTGACAACGGAAGGAAAAACGAGAAAAAATCACCCATGGAAAATTATTGTGAGCAAAACCAAAACAAAATAAAGTGTCTAAATGCATTCAAATCAATCAGTTATTATAAATGTGAATGAGATTAACTCAATATTAATCAAAGAAATGATAATTAAACAATAAAACATATATCAGACTGTTAAAGAGTAAAACCTCAATTATTGCAAATAATGATAGGGTAGTGAGAAATATGAATTTTTAATAGACTTTTGATGTTAGTCCTGTAATGACACTGCGAATACTTAGTAACATTAAGTACTCGTGTGACCTATTAGCTGAGATCTTACCCTACACAAAACCACACATGTACCCTGTTACAGCAGGTAGAAAGATTTTTCTTGTTACTCTATTTGTGGTAGTCAGGGAGTTGGAGGCTGCCTAGAGCAATGGAAATACAAGTTACGGTACGTGTATCTGTGGAATACTCTGCAGCAGTCAAATGCAAATTATAGGTACACACCACAGTAAGAATGGATTTTAAAAGCATATTTTTGAGTAAAAAATTATGAATACAAGCAAGATTTATAATATAATAGCTTGTACATGAAATTAAAACACACACACATATTTAAAACAATACTATCTATTTTCAAAGACGTGCACAGGTAAGCATTATACGAAACCCCTGTGACATAAATTAAAAAGAATGAAAGGAGCCTCAGGATGAAGAGAAAAATACCACAAAACAAGAAAGAAAATGTGACAAAACCAGCAAATATCTATTCAGGTGAAAGAGTGCCTAAGACATGCACAGGAACAGTCACTAATTTCGTGTCTGCCTTGAGTCATATCCATCCTAGATCAAATTGAATCCAGTTTGGCTTTTATCTGCTAAACTGGCAGGGAATCTAAGTTCAGTCAATCTTTAAGGTCTCATTCTTGCTCCTGTTGATTTTACCAAAACCCCATGTGCTTCTGTGACCCAACAAAACTCCTTGACTTTGCCTTGCTGTGATCACTGAAGCTCTTGAGTTTGCTGCTCCTCTATCAAGAGCTAGACTTCAATTTTTCTCGACACTGCTGCTCCTCTGGGTGGGTGGGCAGAAACATCTGCTTTCTGCTGTCCTCCTTTCTATTGTCAGCAGTCCTTAAGTAGCCATTACCAATACCCGCTTCCCCGTGAGGTTGGGCTCTTCCATTTGTTTGAATACTTGTCCATGTCCATCCTCCCAACCAACCTCCACTGATTCCCTTTCCAGGGTGGACCAGGACAAACAAAGAAGAGACTGACCCTTGGAGTTATTAAGAACCTGAACCACAGAACAGAAAAGCCCAATTCTCCTTTGAGCAAGGAAAAGGGTGGGGTGAAAAAAGGGGGGGATGCCACATTTCTCATAGTGATTTCCAATATTTCCTTGAATATTCTGTGTATTAATAGTTTCTGAATGTTTTCCTGTTTTGTGTTTTATTTTACATAGTTATACTTTATCACTATCAGAACCTGGCACAAATTGTCATCATGGGTCAGCCAAGCAGAGATATGAACCAGGCTTCTTTACTCCAGGACTTCTCTTACCGTTTATTATGTTGAAGAAGAAGTGTCAATTTGTAAGGGAGTCTATGGACAAAATTATGCAAGTTTATTTGCCCTTAAATATTTTTATGGAGCATGTTATTTTAAAAAAAACTGTTTCGAGAACTACAGTCTGAGAAATTCTAAACTAAGGAATTGCTTTATCCCATTTGAGGTTGTCATTGTATGGGTAACTTCAACTCAGAAACTGAGTCACATATAAATTATTTGATCACCCAAGATTCTATACAAGCCCAGAAAACAGTTGCTCTTTCTAGTGTCTTCCTTTTTTCCCTAACACTTACGGTCATTTTATGTATTGATCACGAAGAGCTTTGGTAAAAACGTCTCCCACTTTATATTACATAATTTCCTGTGATTTTCTTGAAAAAAATATAAATATATTGTATATTTTCAATGATGAAACAATTCTGTTTCCCAGTTTTTCTAGATACAGCTGAAGAGATTAATACTGCCACATGACTAATTAGGAATCGATAATATTTGATTATATGCAATTCACTGGTGATTTCCTCAATTAGCTCTTACAGAAGCATATTATTCGCTCTGTGGGATGTAGAGTCATTTTGCTTTAAGAACAATTTAAGGATAGGAACTGAGGTTTTCTTATCAGTGAAAGGAGTTTTTTCTTGTTATTACTGCTGCTTACAGTAATGTTAAGTGATAGGATCCCAATAGCTGTTCAGTAATAAGTTTTTATTAAAGGACTTTTCTAACTTACACTTATAATGTTCTTGATAAGAGAACAGGCTTTTCATTGTCAATTTCTTTATGTTTACATCAAATATTACCCACACATTCAAAAAGAATCACGGTCAAGTTGGATGCAAATCCTTTTAAATTTGACTTGTTTGATGATAATAATTTATGTTTACTTAGCATATAAGTTTATTCAAAACATATTTGTATAGAATTCTAGACTGGAGTAAAAGATGAACTTAATTTCAAGGAGAAATATGTCAAATACATCAAAATGCTTTGTGAATACTTTTCATGGAAGGATGAGAAGGTAAGAGATGCTAGGGACCCATTTTTCTCAATTCAGCTTGTGTTTTTGCCTAAAGGCTAGAAATTAACAGTTAAATTTATTTCTGTATTATTAAACGTGTGCATGGGGAAGTAATAAAACAACTATATCTATACATATATGATAAACTCTAATTAAACATGAACAATTATGGTGCAATGGAAAGATTTTCGTATTCACCAAGAGACATGTACAAAATTGATCATAGTAGTATGATTTTAGTAGCTAAAAACTGGAAACTACCTAAGTACCCATCAGTGGTAATGGATAAATAAATTGTGGTATGTCTGCATATTGGAATACTATATAACAATGAAAGAAAATGAACTACAGATACATGTAACAACATGGATAAATTTCACAGGCAATAATAGGTGAAATAAGTCAGACACAAACAAATATATAGTAGGCCCTTCATATCCATGGGTTCCACATCTGTGGATTCGACCAACCACAGATCAAAAATATTCAGCAAATAAAGAATGATTGCACCTGAAAAATAAAGATTTTTTTCTTATTATTATTCCTTAAACAACACGGCATAACAACTACTTACACAGCACTTACATTGTATTACATATTATAAGCAATCTACAGATGGATTAAAGTATCCAAGATGTTGTAAGTAGTTTATATGCAAATACTATCCTATTTTATGTAATGGACTTGAGCATCCATGGATTTTAGTATCTGCTGGCATTCCTGGAACCAAGCCCTCATGGATACTGAAGGGCAGCTGTATTTCACATGTGAGTGTGTGTGCATGTATATGCATTCCTGTAATACAATTCATATAGGCAGACATAAATTACAGTGTTGGAAGTAAACATATCAAACTGCTTTAGGGGGAAGGAAAAGGAAATGATTTAGAGTGGGCACAGGTAGTGAATGTCTTCTGGAGTATTGGCTGTAGTCCCTTTTGTGACCTGGATCGTGGTTACCAAGTGGTGTTCACATTGTGGATAATCCATTCTGCTGAACATTTATTTTGAGTACCTTCTCTATGAGCATCACATATACATTTTTTTTAAGTGAACAAGGTTTTGGGAAGCAGGCCATTCTAATTTCAAATTCTAAATTATCTTCCGTGGCCTTGGAAAAAGTTATTTAACTCTTGAAATCTTGGTTTCCTGATATTAAAATAAAATTTATAACTACGCAAGATTTTGTCACAGTATTTAATGGGATTCCATATAACAAATGTCTTCCACTCAGTGGGACTTCAATAAAATTGATCAAAGTAAATTCCTTCCCCCCTCAACTTTTAATGTACTATTTTGAGAGTACAGTGATAGTCATAAGAAAGAAGACTACGTATCTTTCGGGGAAGAAAAGAAAAGTGGTCATACTATTCTGTCATTTGAAAAATGTTGAGATTCTAAGCAAGCTGGGCTGAGAAAAGAAATTTCAATACATTGTTCAATAAATTTGCAAACTTTGTATTATTCAATAAATTACTGCCAATCTGTAAAGCATTAGACAATCAGAAGGCACAAAGTGTGGGAGGGGGTGTGCTGGTTGCAAGGTTGAGCAGATTAAGAAGTCCTGGCTGAAAATTTAAATTTGATTCACAGACCAACATTAATCTATAAATGTAGTGCATACATTAACATTAATCTGTCTATGAGTTATGACTCATGAAATTATTTGGATCAAAATCTTCACTTCCAAGAAATTTTGTTCTTACACCATGCATTGACTCTTACATTCAGAGACAATTGTTCTGAATAATGATGGGTTAACATGGCAAAAGTCATCCATTTTTTTTTTGATTCAGCCAACAAATGTTTTTCAAACACTAACTTTGTGTTAAATCACAGTTCAGATTTAGTTTAGAGATGAGGAATTATTAATGCATAAATAAAAATGTAATTTTTAATAAACCTAGTTCAATCACATAGACCTTCTTGTGGCCTTCTATTTGAATAAAACTTAAAAAGTTGATGTACACTTGGTGCGTCATACACATTTTGAAAAGTTGTTTGATACCTCTGTGAAAAATAGCACAAATATTATCATTATAATTTCATAGAGAACTGACTTGCAAATATATACAACCTTAATATATAATGAAGCTGGGACTAGAACCCCAAAGTTTTTTAGTTTAAATCCATAAGCAGAGCAACTGATATTTTTTCAGGAAAAGAGTAGAAAAAGGGCTAAGGGCCAAAACTTTTAAAAATAAATGTTAAATAAAAAGTTTTGTTTACACATGCATTTTAATTTTATTTTTAAATGAAGCAAAGCATACTATTAGCACATATTGCAAAATTGGGATAGCCCCTTACCCTTACTGAACCTAACTGTGATTTTAAAAGTTTTATCATGTTTGGGGTAGACAGCAAAAGTGTGTTAAACCAAACTTAATCTGGTTTGTTTTTAACGTCATGATACCTGTGAGGATTACAGAATTACTGAGTTACACAATGGCTGATTTAGCAATCCCTTTATACTCCTCACAACTCTAATTACCTGTAAATAACAAGAGGGCTCTGGCTAATCAAAATGCTTAAGAATGAAGAGATCTCATCAGTAGCAGCTCATACTTACAATTTCTTACCAGTTTATTCAAGTTTATTACAATGACTGAGTGGTACAGTTGTTAGGCTCTGGAATCAGGCTGCTGTGTTAATTCTACAGCTCTGTTTTTTACCAGCTGTGGACTATGAGCAGCTAATTTTTCATCTCATGACTCCAGTTTTATGTCTATCTACTAGGATTTATGATACTGCTTACCTCATAGAATTATTGTCAGAACTAAATGAGATAATGGATGGGAAATGTTAGGCCGGAAAGCTCTGACAAGAAGTCCAAATATACTTTTGTGTAAGTTTAAAAGTCTATACTCCCAGATAAGTGGGGTCTAGTCCAATATTCTTTTTCTTTAAACTTTTAATTTTGAGATAAATTTAGAATTGCAGAAGAGTTCCAAAAATAGTACAGAGTTTTCATGTACCTTTCACCCAGCTTCTTCTAATGTTCACATCTTATGTAACCATATTACATTTATGAAAATTTTTTAAAAATTGGAATATTATTAACTATATTATTTATTTGATTCCATCATTGTTTCCACTACCATCCTTTTGCTGGTCTAGGGTCAGATCCAAAACTCACATTGTGTTTATTCCTTATGTCTTCCTAGTGTCTTCCAAACTGTGACCATTTCTCAGTTTTTTTCCTATCTTCCATCACATCGACACTTTCGGAGAGAATAAAGCAGTTGTTTTGTTGAGTTCTTCTCAATTTGGGGTTGTCATGATTACAATGAAGTTATGCATTGTATTGGGACGAATATCACAGATATCACAGATATGATACATGATACACTCTACTTGGTGCAGGATTAACATCCCGATGATGTTAATCTTGATCACTTGGTTAAAGCGAAATCTGCAACAAGTCTCTATAATTAAGTTCCAGTTTTTACCTTTGCAATGAATAAATGTTGAGGGGAGATATTTTGGACTGCAAATATCCTCTTTTTTTTTTAATACTTTTATCCGTTTAATTTTAGCAAGCATTGGTGAATCTTGATTGTAGCAATTAGCAATTATTAATATTATAATACTTTAGTGTTATAATTGTTAATGGTTTTCCTTTTCTCGTTGCTTCTACATTTTATACTTGAAATTCTGCCAAGGATGAGCTGTTCCTTCTTATCTATTTACTTATAAAAGTATAGACTCATGGATATTTATTTTATTTCTTTGGCTATGATCTAATACTACCATTTTTTTTCTCAAACAACTTTAAGTTTGGCCATTGGAAACTTTTCCAGTTTGACTCCTGTGTTTGTTTGTTTTTTATTTTTTGCTCGGCATGCCCCATTTTCCTTCCTTCTTTTCTACCTTCCTCCCAGCCTCCCTCCCTCTTCATCTTCTTTCCTTTCTTCTTCCTTTCTTTTTCTTTTTTAGCATTTCTGTATATTCTGGCACAAAAAGATGTTTTTAACTCAAATGGAACTTTTCTTGCCCTAGCCCTAGCCCTAGGATCAATCACTTTTCTAAGAAGCTCTGGTTCCTTTCATTCAAGAATAATATTGAGCATCTGTAATCCAGTTATTTTTATTTTTATTTTTATTTTTTTTATTGTTTGTTGTTTATAGGGGTACAGGTGTTTAGGTTACGTATGATGCCCTTGTCCAGTTATTAAGTATACTCTTTAATAATGGGGTGTCATTGCTTCTAAACGCACTGATTTGACACAGAAATACATGCATGCATACTAAGTCAAGCATACACACATTTATATTTATTTATAAATCTATGTAATTTACATTTTTAAGAAAACATTAGTTTATACTCATACATATAACTCCGATCCAGTACCAGAGTGTTCATTTTAGCCTTTCCCCTTTCTTTATTTGTAACTTCTTTTTTTCTGACAATGAGAAGTTTGGCTCTCACTATCTACAATATATTTGCTTATGTATTCAACTCTACTATGCCTCAGAATTGCTAACTCATACACTTGTAAAAACAAATTTACTCTCTGCAGCCTAATGTTGATGTACAGTTCTTTTTTTGTCTTAAGTTTTGCAACATCCAGTCAAAATACTTTTCTAAAGTTAATTAGGTCAACTCATTTCTTCTCCACCCCTTTCGGTATGGCTACGCAATATTTCTGTAATACACTAATATTCATTTGTCATAGTCAGTAATCCATCTTGGTTCCCCCCACATCAGGGTTGATTTTTTGAAAAATGTATGTACATTTCAATTCACTATTTGTGATGCAAATTTTTATGGCTTTTGACAAAATCACCATCACTCTTTTATTAAAAAAAAAAAGTTCCGTGTCCTGCAAAATTCCCTCAAATTGTTCCTTTGTAGCCAACCCAGTAATTAGTAACAGCTGGCAGCACTGTCCTGTTTTCCATCCTTATTGATTTGCTTTTTTGCACAATGTCATATAAATAGAATGATACAATATGTAGCATTTGGGATCTGTCTTCTTTTGTTTAGCAAAAAGCAGCTGAGATTCATCCACGTGGTTACATGAGTAAATATTTTACGACTTTTTAGTGATACCCCATTGTGTGGATGTATCACAGTTTGTTCAGATATCTAAAAAGATTTCTGGGTTGTTTCCAGTTATTAGAGTTATGAAAAAGTTATTATAACATGTGTGTATAGGATTTTTGAATACTATAAGTTTTCATTTATTTTGGAAAAATGTCTAGGAGTAAGATTGCTGAATGATATACCAGGCATACTTTTAAATATAAAGAAAGAACCAAACTGTTTCCCAAAGTGGCAATACCATTAAGCATTGAGCATTGCCCTCAGGAATACACGAAATTCCAGTTTCTCTACATTCTTACCAGTATTTATTATCTTCAGAATTCTTTTCACTTTTTCTTCTCTCTCTCTCTCTCTCTCTCTCTCTCTCTCTCTCAAACTCTTTCTCTCTTGCTCTCTCTCCATTCCAATATTTGTTGCATCTCGTTGAGAGTTTAATTTGAATTCTTCTAATTACCAATGTTATTTAACATCTCTTCATATCCTTATGTGTCATTTACATACCTTCTTTCATGAAGTGTCTGATCATACCTTTTGCCCATTATTTTAAAATTAAACTTTATTTTTAGATAATAGTATATTCACATACAGTTGTAAGAAATAATACAGAAATACAGAGTGACCCTATGTGCTTTTACTCGGTTTCCTTCAATGGTAACATCTTGCAAAACTATAGTACATCATCATACCAACCTGCTGAAATCGATATCATCAAGATACAGAACATTCCCATCCTGCAAAAGTCCATCATGTTGCCCTTTAGCCATGCACACTTCCTTCCCACCATTACATAATAGGCCTTCTCTGCTGTTGGTAACTTTCTTTGCTTGAAGTCTACTTTGTCCAATATTAATAATACTCTTCCTGCTTTCATTTGATTGTTTTCATGTTATATCTTTTCCCATTCTTTCACTTTCAACCTGCTTATATTATTATATGTGAATTGCATTTATTGTGGATTGCATAGGGTAGGATCATATTTTTTTATCTATCTTGTCAATTTTTCTCTTTAAATATAACTTTTGCCTTTCGATCATTTAGGCTACTTCCATGTAATGTAATTATTGACATGTTATGGCTCAAGACTTCTTTATTTTTTGTTTTCTGTTTGTTTTCTTTGTTCTTTATCTATTTTCTTTTTCCTACCCTTCTGTGGATGATTTATCATCCTTCTAGAATTCCACTTTCATTTACCTGTATTGTTTTTGAGTACTTTTCTTTGTGTAGCTTTTTCAGTCACTGTAGATATTGCATTATATATACAAAACTTATTGTAGTCAATTGGTGTTGACATTTTACCAGTTTGAGCAAAGCGTGGAAAACTTACCTATATTTAGGTCCCTCTGGGCTCTTATGATCATAATAAAATTATCTTTAATATTTCTTGTATCTACCTTTAGAATTACACCAGACTGTCATATATGCTGCTTCAACTGTCAAACAATTTAGAAAACTCAGAGAAGGAAAATGTGTTGTGTTTATTAATATTTTGACTCTTTCTATCATTGTTTCTTCTTTCTTGATGTTATAGGATTTCTCTTTTCATCATTTCCTTTCTGTTTTAGAGAACACACTTTAGTCATTCTCTTAGGATAAGTCTGCTGCTAACAAATTCTCTTAAGTTTCTTTTTTTATTTGAGAATCTCCTAATTAGCCCCTAATTCTTGAAATATACTTTCACTGATAAACAATTTTTCAGTTTTTAGTTGACGATTTTTTTTTTTTCTTCCCAGCACTTGTAAAATGTTATGTTACTTCCTTCTGGTCTTCTTGGTTTCTGATAAGAAATATGTTCTCACCAGAATTGTGAGAACACTTATAAAGTGTTCTCCTATAAAGACTTATTTCTCTCTCACTGCTTTCAAGATTTTTGCTTTGTCTTTTGTTTTCAGATGTTTGACTACAGTGTGATTTGGGGTGTGTGTATATACATATGTATATATGTGTGTGTATATATGTATATTTGGGAGGCTATATATATGTTTGGAAGGTTTACTCACCTTCTTGAATCTGTAGGCTTTGGTCTTTTGCCAAATTTGAAAAATTTTCAGCCATATTTTTCAGCTTCATTGAGGCATAATCAACAAATAAAAATTATATACACTCGAGGTATATATGTGATGCTTCGATATGTGTATACATTATGAAATGATTACCGCAATTAAATAGCCATCACTATTTTTAAAGTCCCTTTAGCTTCATTGTCTTTTCATTGTCTTTTTCCTTTTTTTCTGGGAATCTGATGACGGAAAGATCTCAAGAAAGATGAGATATTTATTATAGACCCATAGGTCCCTGAGGCTCTGTTTATTTTTTTTCACTCTATTTTCTCTCTGAACAACAGTTCAGATTAGCTAATTTCTTTTATTTTATCTTACAGGTCACTGACACCTTTATCATTATTTTTCCTTTCTATCTCTTTATTCCTTTTTCTTAAGTCCACATTTTCTGAGATTTGCATAATTTATAGACTTACTCTAGGTTTGTTTTGGTTAGTGTCGCACTGTGTTTCTTTTCCAACCATTTACTTTTATTACCTATCTATGTACTTATAATTCAATTGATTTCTTATAAATCACATAACTGGTTATTTCTTTTTAATCTTATCTAACAGTGTCTACAACTGGTGTTTTAGACCACTGAAATTTAATTATTGTTATGTTTGTATTAAAATATACCATTTTACCAGGTATCTTCTACTTTATCGGTAGTTCTTTTCTCTGTGTTTCTCTTTCGCTCTCTCTCTGCCTTCTCTTGGATTAATTGAACATTTATAATTCAATTTTACTTTCTGTATAGATTAATTTAAACCTCTTACTGACATTTTAGTGGTTTTTTTTTTCAGGATTTACAATTCATCCTCTATTAACCAGAATTTACCTTCAAATAATATTACACCACTTAATGTGCAGTGTAAAGAGCTCACAGCTGTATATCCCCAATTATCTTCTCTGATCTTCAATGCATTGTTACACTACATCTCACTTTTCTCACGTGCTGTAAGCATAAAACACATTGCTATTATTTTTGTTTAAACAGGTAGAAAAGTTTTATTTTGTTTAGATAGTGAATTACCTATTAGAAAAGTCATAAATAAGGAAAAAATAATTTTATTTAGCTGTATTTATTGAATTTCCAGAGCTTTTTATATTTTTTATAGATTGATTTTCTGCTGATAAATTTCTTCTATCTGAAGAATTTTCTTTAACCTTGTTTTGTACAGTAGGTCCTCCAAAAATGAATTTTCTTAGTTTTGTTTGAGAAAAATCTTTATTTATTCTTCTTATTTTTGATAGTCTCTTGTTCTGTTGCCCAGGCTAGAGTGCAGTGGCATCAGCCTAGCTCATGGCAACCTCAAACTCCTGGGCTCAAGCTGTCCTCTTGCCTCAGCCTCCCAAGTAGCTGGAACTATAGGCATGTGCCACCATGCCTGGCTAATTTTTTCTATTTTTAGTTGCCCAGCTAATTATTTTTTTATTTTTTTTCGCAGAGACAGAGGTCTCACTCTTGCTCAGGCTGGTCTCAAACTCCTGACCTCAAGCGATCCTCCTGCCTCGGCCTCCCAGAGTGTTAGGATTACAGGCGTGAGCCACTGCACCTGGCCTGTCCTTCATTTTTTTTTCTTTTCTTTTTATTTCAGCATATTATGGGGGTACAGATGTTTAGGTTACGTATGTTGCCCTTCCCCCCATCCCCCCCAAGTCCGAGTTTCAAGTGTGTCCATCCCTCGGATGGTGCGCATTGCACTCTTTGTGTATGCATATACCCATTCCCTCCTCCCCCCTCCCCCCTGCCCGACATCCAATAGATGTTATTCTTATATATACACTTATGTGTTGATCAGTTAATACCAATTTGCTGGTGACTACATGTGGTGCTTGTTTTTCCATTCTTGGGATATTTCACTTAGTAGAATGTGTTCCAGCTCTATCCAGGAGTATACAAGAGGTGCTATATCACCATTGTTTCTTAAAGCTGAATAGTACTCCATGGTGTACATATACCACATTTTAAGAAACTGTCACAAGAGCAAACAGACAATCTACAAAATGGGAGAAAATTTTTGCATGCTACAAATCCGATAAAGGGCTGATAACTAGAATCTGCTTAGAACTCAGGATAATCAACAAGAAAAAATCAAACAACCCTATCAAAAAGTGGGCAAAGGACATGAACAGAAACTTTTCAAAAGAAGACAGAATAATGGCCCAAAAACATATGAAAAAATGCTCAACATCTCTAATCATCAGGGAAATGCAAATCAAAACCTCAATGAGATATCACTTATCTCCAGTGAGATTGGCCTTTATCAAAAAGTCCCAAAACAATAAATGTTGGCGTGGATGCGGAGAGATAGGAACACTCATACACTGCTGGTGGGACTGCAAACTATCCTTCATTTTTGACAGATTATTTTTGTGGTGTAAATTCTGGGTTGACAATTCCTTTTCGTTTTCTTTCAGCACTTTGAGGATATGCATACTTTGTCTCTTGGCTTGCATGATTTCTGATGAGATGTCTAATTCATATTTTTATTTCTCTCTTATGTGTCTTTTATCTCTGGCTGCCTTAAAATTTTGAATTTCTTTTTATGTATATTTTTTAACAGTTTGTGCATGTACGTGTTTACATTTATGCTGCTTAGATTTCTCCGAGAGTCATATCTTTAATCTCTGGTTTGGTGTCTTTCAAAATTTTGGGCAATACTCAGCCACTATTTTTCCATACCTTTATTGTTATCATTTTGCTCTGTTCTTTTTTTCTTCTATTTCTGGTATTTTGGTTTGTGAATGTTAAGCCATTTGATACTGTCTCATAGCTCTTAGATGCTCTGCTTTCGTATCTTTTTCAATCCCTCAGTTCTTTTTATTTCACTTTAGGTAACTTCTAGCAACTGTCTTAAAGTTTACTGATTTTTCCTCAGCTATGAATGATGAGTTTACAGCTATTCATCGTCTCTGTTATTGTTTTTTATTTCTAACATTTCCCTTTGATTATTTCTTATAATTCATATCTCTCTGTTAAAATCATCATGCTGATCTTGTATGTTATACAACTTTTGTATTTGAGCAGGTGTTGGCAAACCTTTTCTGTAAATGATCCGATAGTAAGTGTTTCAGGCTTGCTGTTTATATGGTCTCCGCTGTAATTATCCCACTCCACTGTTGTAGAAAGCAGCCATGTATAGCACATAAACCAATGAATATGTCTGCATTCCAATAAAACTTCATTTAAGCCCACTAAACTTTGAAATTCATGTAACTTATACCTGTCTTAAAATATTCTTCTGCTTATGATTTTCTTTTCAAATATTTCAAGACCTAAAATCTGTTCTTAGCTCATGAACCATACAAAAGCATGTCAGCTAAATTTGGCCTGGGGCCAAAGTTTGTCAGAACTTTATAGCATTCAACATATTAACCATCATAATTTTAAATAACCTCTTGAGTAGTTCCAACCTCTGTTTTATATCTGAATATAATTCGCATCTGAGACTGTTGTTTGTTCTTGTCTTTTTGTATGCCTCAGAAATTTTGCTGAATGGCCGAAGTGAAATCTTAAGTAGGATAATAAAGACTTGAGAGAAATAGTTTTCATATCTAAAAATAGGCATGCTTTTCTTTATGCTAGGCCTTTATTATGGGATTTCAGGTAAATCTAGTTAGGAGGTGAGCTAGTTTTGGGTAGGTTGCTGTTAGTTTGTACACAGCCCACTGCCGCCTCCACTCTCTCTAGTAATAGCTGTGTTCAGTGTTGGGGTTAGCTTGAAAAATATCAGCTCCACACTCAGCTCTAGGTCTTCTCTGTACTGTTCCTTAAAGAGTATCTTTGTCAAAGCTCTTACCCCTCTCCTTATCCTGTCTCAGCTGTATTCTGATGTTATTTGTTATTCAGTGTTTATTAGCTGAGCACTGGGAGGCAATGATGGGAGGGTGGACAGTATTTTCTCTTATTCTGGATTAATCACCCCCATTTTTGTTTGTTTTAGGTTTTGCTTGTTTGTTTGGTCTTGGACATGCACCGCGTCCTTTGGGTGTGGATGTGGCTGGCCTCTGTATTTCTATTTCTCCTCTAACTGCCATTCTGGATCCAGTTCTCGTTTCTCACCCTCCACCAGGGATGTTTATTTTTTTCCTCCTCCAATTGCAATGAGTTTTTACCAGTACCCTGAAGATTTCTTAACACTCTTTCCATCTTTTCTCTAAGCACCCGGTGGGATTCACGAAGAGCGAGCCTGCAAGAGGGGGCAGACTCCCTAACCGCTGGGGCCACCAAGTGTTTCCCTGGCCTTTGCATACTAGGCCTCTGATAATTCACCAGCTGCTCTTGCTACATTCATCTTATCAATGTCTGGTTTCTTCGACCCTGAGTAAGACAATGATTGTGTTTTGCATTGTGTTTTCCTGCAGACAGCAGTCTTTCCCTAGGTTATGACTGCTCTGTGACCTCATCTCTTTGATGGTTATAAGAAAAGTCATAAAATTACAGTTTTTTCAGCTTTTTTTGTTGTTGTAAAGGTGGGAGTGATGTCTTTCCACTTCACTACACCCCTAAATGTAAAATATAAATTTCTCATGTTCTTATAATATTAATTTTCTGATAGGGCTTAAGTAGAGAGTGATCCCTAATTAACTTAATTATAATCACTTGGGAGTCATCTGGTACAAAAATAGTGTACGATAACACAAGGATGAATTTTATATCATCTCTTTGAACCAGCATAGACTCTTTAACAAGATATTTTCTCTTTGAAGAGAGAGAGCTGGAAAAATAAGCAAAAAAGGTTAATTTTAAGCATTCTATTTGATCGAACATTAGAAATGAAATTCTTTGCAGAATTTCAGAATCTTGATACTTTTGTGGTGTGGACATAAGGCCAGGGTTCAAATTATTAAAAGCTGGAAGCCTTCTGTTTTCCCTTTCTTGGCCTTTGAATCTGGTAAGTTGTATCTATCTTTAGCAGCTGTATACTTCTGGGGCTCAGAGGCCAACTGTATACACAACAAGGCAGCAAGAAGACAGACTGACACAACAGATGAGAATTCTACTATAAAGACTTAGCAGAATGTCTGACACATGCTGAGTTTTTGGAGAGTATTAGAGAGTAGCAGTGTCAGGATGGAAGTTTTCTTTGCCTATCTTTGTGTCTGTCTCCTGCATTAGATCACTAATTCTTTGAAAAAAAAAGGACTACATATCAATCGCTTTTGCATCCATAATACCAAGTCAATGCCTTGTACATAGTAAGCACAGGATAAATATTGGTTAACTGCACTAAAAATAATAAATGATTGTCATGCTCAATTACTTTCTCCCCATTCTTACTGAAACCTCCATGAAGGCAGAGATCTATCTGTGTTATTCTTAATTCTTGTTGAATGTTTAATATTACATCTGGAAAAGTATATGTGTTTAATAAATATTTATTGTTGGAAAAAGTCTCTTTTGATAAATTTCCTCTGCTTGCACATATTTTATATGGCCCAAAATGGTTACTCCAGTGTTTAAGCCTGGATGGTATTCTAGATCCATCATAAATGAAAAAACATCACTCTCATGTATGTTTGTTTGATATTGGAATGTCTCTTCATTCCTTGAAAAATGTGTTATTTCTACAGATGGTGTTACTTGTTACAGAACGGATAAGTATATTGCCTGATGATAGCTCACTCAAGAAGGAGGAACTCTGAATAGGGCTAAGTCAGAATTCTCAGGAAACAGTCATTTACAGACTTCAAGTTTGTAGCTATACATTCTCATTAAATGTAATGTTGGCAGTAGTCAGTTCTACTTCACTGAACTTTTCCCACAATCCAATTTGAAATGCTCATAAGAATAACCGATACCCAACTCATTGGAGACAGATATTAGAACAGTTGAAGAACATAGCATTTATTTCAGATGAGTTTATAACCTAGTTGAAAGAACAGAATATACCCTTGAAATGATATTAGAAGCAAAGTTCCATGGACTGAACACAAACAAAGTTTGAACTGCATCTAAAATGGGTATCTAAAATTTTGCTAGCAGGTGGTAGATTGGTGCAAAATTTTGGCAACATAGAAACAAAAACACAAGCAAATATGAAAGGATAAGATATATGAAATAATTTGTAAGATGGGATTTTGGAAATCTTTTTTCTTTGATATTTGTTTAATAAATCACAATAGATATTTTACTTTTGAGAGGACATAGTGTGAAAGATTAATAAAATTCAGGAGGAATGACTTCCCAAATCAAGGGTATTTGGGATAGAGTAAAAACCTTAGTATTTTATGAAGCAATTACTCTAAGCAGGTATTTTCCTTTGTTCTTTGTAATTATTGTGCCATTTATTTGTCACAATAATCCTATAAGTTTAAACATTTATTTTCATCAGCTTAGAGATGAGAAAGCTGAAGCATGCAGAAGTTAAGCAAGCAATTAAGTGAGGGAGCCATGATTAGTACCTGACAATCTGAATCTGGCACCCTATTCCTAAACATAAGAGTCAAGGGTTGCTCTAGTCCAATCCCAGGCCTTGGTGGTTGGTGGTAGACAATAGGAAACAGATATCTCTAGTTGGCTATTTTATGAGAACTGACTCCTGGAGTAGGGGAGGGAGATGAGAAGGCACAGAATTTATGTAAATCTTATAAACAGTAGAAGGCAAAAAACAGCCTTCGAATAACATTTTTTGAGCAAAGGCCAGTTGTAGCAATTCATGGGTAGGAAAAAAGAGGATTCCTGCAAGATTCTCTAACCCAATAGATGCATAAAAATCAGGCTTCTGGTAGTAAAGGTATTTTGGAAGATTTCACTACTCTGGAGTGTAGAGACTTCTTGGATTCAGATACATTGTGTGGGTTAGAAAGTGGTAAACTATAAAGACCGAGAATAAAAAGAAACCTTTAAAATCAGGTATACAAATTCATATCTTAGGGTTGTGCAACTGAAAACCACAGTTATGTTATTCACACATCAGATTGTTTCAAAGTTAATATTCATTTGATACTCTTTCCTGCTTACTGTGTCCACCTGAAGCCTTTGAAAATAACCAGTAGCTAATTAAAGAACCTGGGGTTATGATTTCAAAAGATACATACTCTGGAATCACTAAGCTTAAAGTGAAAATGCGATCTGGTAAATACTTAATACAGCGACTTACCTAAATAGCTAAGCAAGGTCACTAACAAAGAAGAAAGCTAGTGGAGACTTAAATGAAGAAAATTGGATGTCTACCCTGTTTTCCTTTTTTGGAAAACATGTCAGATCTCTTTTCACTGTAAAGGTGCTTGCTTTTATGCACTACTTCAAGCCTTCCTTAAAAT
>RJWJ010029259.1:0-20793 GCA_004363605.1 Indri indri
TCTGTATCTGTGGGTCCCACACATTAAAAATAAATAAATAAATGAAAATACAACAATAAAAAATAATACAAAGAAAAAACAATACAGTGTAACAATTATTTACACAGCATTTACATTGTATTAGGCATCATAAATAATCTAGAGATGATTTAAAGTGTACAGGAAGGTACACATAGGTTATGTATAAGAACTACACCATTTTATAGAAAGGACTTGAGCATCTGTGGATTGTGCCATCTGTAAGGGGTTGGGGGGCTGTCCTGGAAGACCCTCACCATACCAAGGGGTGACTATATACAACTCGATGACTTTGGGGATAAGTATACACCTGTGAAACCATCACCACAATCTATGCCATAAACGTACCTATCACCTCTAATAGTTTCCTCCCACTCTCTTTATTATTATTATTATTATTTTATGAGCTCACATAACATAGAATCTACCTTCTTAGCAATGCATACATTCTCATTTGATTCTTATAGTTCTTTTGCAAAAATTAAATTGCATGAAGTCATACATCAGTGTCCTTTTATAAACTATAAAACACAAAGAAATAAGATACTCACGTAGTATTAAATCAACCCTATAAAATATTTTAACCTGACGTAGCAGACCTAGAAACTGAGACTCAGAGAAATTAATTGACTCTCCCAAGGTCACAGGCTAACTATCAGCAGAGCAGGTGTTATCAGTGCAGTGTAGTAGAAAGAGAACTAGCGTAGAGGTCAAAAGATTGAGGTTCAAAACTGACTGTAACAGTTATTAGCTATGTGACCTTTGGAAAATCAGTCATTTACCTGGGTATTAGTCTCTTAATTTGTAAACTTGGCAATGATTTCATGGATATAATACCAAAAGCACAAACAACAAAAACAGAAATAACTAAGTGGGACTACATCAAACTGAAAATCTTCCCCACAACAAAAGAAAGAATTAACGAAGTAAACAGGAAACCTATGGAATAGGAAAAAATATTTGCAAACCATTTCTCTGACAAGGGGTTACTCTCCAAAATCTATAAGAAACTCTTACAATTCAATGGTGAAAAAATGAACTAATAACCAAATTAAAAAGTAGGCTAAGGACTTTTTAAGGCGTTGAGGAAAACAGTTGTCGTGAACCTCAACCTCCTCCCCTAAAAAGAAGAGGACTGGAGTCACCCTCAGGCCACAAGGACTAACATTTTGGTCTCAGATCAAGCTCAGTGATTTAGGAAGCCTTAAACCAGGAATCTGAGAAAACAGGAGCGTGAGGGAGATTGAGGAAAAGCTGGACCATTGCAAAGTGATGTTTTCTGACAAGGAAAAGGATGAGATAGCAAGCGCGTAGGATCACTCTACCAACAAATATTTAGGGAGTTTCTACTGAGATGCAGAAAAGTCACCATTGACAAAGATTTTCATATTTGAAGGATCTCTTAGGATTTCCTTATACAATAACACAAGAATTAATGTTTATAATCCTGAATGAGACCATCTATAAAAGGCAAAGTGAGGTTCCATGTACTTCGTTTATAAAGGCAGAAAAGTATAAAATACACACATTAGGACGGATTTCAATAAAGTGGCTGACAATTATTTAGTGCTGAAATTTTGGTTAATTCACATGTGGGAAAACTCCATTTCATTTACTTAGTATCACTGGAAATAAAATGCTATTGTTTGTAGTCAAGCCAAACCAAGCTCAAGGTTGGACACAATCATGGCCTCCAACTGGTTGCTAGACCTGAGAGTCATCTTTCAGAATTGCCTTGTAGCCATGTGATGCTGTCAACAAGTAGCACTATTTCTAAACAAAGAAGTGTATTTTCAGGGCACAAGAAACAAAGCTATTTTGTTAGACTATAATGATAGAAGAGAAAGGCAGATGCTTTAAAATATCACAGATATTTGAAATAATAAATTGAAAGTACTATATCTGCCTGCCAATGAGGTTTAAAGTTGACATCAATGATTCATGTTACTTTGTAATTACATGACAATTGTTAGAACAGCTTTACTCAAAATAATATTAAATATACATATTAATATAATAATACTAAATTTTCATGACTTAAAAATATATACAACAGCCATTTTCAATAAAGTGAAATTCATAAATCATTAGAAGAGCAAGATTTTGATTTAGTGAAGAGTGGTTTGTGGAATATTAAGAATTAATATCTATGGAGTAGGGTTTATTGATAACTATATAGCAAAATCTGAATATAAGCAAGATATGGATGATTTTAAATGAACAACGTATATACATCATTTCTTGTCTTTTTCTTTGTTAGGGCCTTCAGTTTCCTCACCTATAAAATGAGGGAGTTGGTCTAAATTAACAAAGATAATTGTTAACTCTAAAACTCTAAGGCTAACTCTAAAACTCTTAAGGCAGAATAACATACGAGCTTTTTATCACCTAAAAAGAGATAAAATCTCTCTTGTTTAAAATATGTATACATCAGTAAAGGATAAAGCATTTTGTACTGAGAATTGCCCAAAGGGAGCAAAAGGAACAGATTAGAAATGAAATCTAATCATAAGACAACCACAGGAGTCTATGAATAAGGTGTGGTTTTTCTCTTAACGGGTAGAACATTTGAATAATGCGGCATGGGGTCCGTAAGTAACTGACTTACCATTTGAGACTTACGTTAGCTGTTGGAGATTAGCTGTTGGAATTTCCCAGAAGGTAATTTCCCGCTACTGGCTGTTTGTCCCAATGCATGGTCTATGAGAAGGACCCCTAGACTACAAATCAGAACAGTAATTAGCATTCGATTTGTATGGCACCTCCGCTATAAGTACCTCTCACCTCAATTTCCCCCACCTTGCTTGAAGTCCATTTATTCAGCCCGGATGCTCAGGGCTTTAACTTTAAGGTCTTTGGGTTTATTTTTCTCTGACTTCCTCACTTGGGATGTTGAACTGAAGAGTACTGCAATTGATTTAGATGTAAGTGGAAATTAAACAAGAAAGACTACATTTTTAATTTTTTGAGGAACTTCCATATTAAAACATTGGCGTAGAAGCTACGCCACTTTGCATTGCCATCATCAGTGCACGAGGGTTCCAGTTGCTCAGCTTTCTCGCCATCATTTCTGAAACCAGGACAATGCAATACTTTCTTGAATAACAAAATATTGTTTCCCAGTAGTGCTTGGAGTCCATTTCTTTGCTTTTGTGTGTGTTCCATTGATTGTTCTGGAAATACTCATATCATAATAATCACCACAGTACATAGTGGCTGAAGAACTATTTTCAATATTATGCAATTGAATATACTAAATATAAATCTAGATATAGCATCAGTTGAATGTGCTATCAGTTCTTTACATTACTATACAGATTTAGATGTTACTTTAAAAGACAGTATAAATTGCAATATAAGTGATAGCAATGAAACTTTAAATATATTGTAAAATCTTATGAAGTAACAATAATTTATCATATTTGAATGCATTACAATGCTTGAATATGATATGTAAAATTCATGATTCATTACCGAATCGGAGTATTGCTTTAAGAATTTCATCAAAAATTCCAGATGTTATTGCCTCAGCAGAGTGAAATTTTGCCCACTTAAAATTAATTTTAAAAGCTATCAAAAAGTTTTAATGAATCAAATTATGTCATCTTTTGGAGCATGCTGTCAACACAAATTAAATGAAAATCTTGATCCTAACATAATTAGTGATTTTTCAAAAGAAAGAAAAATAATTTTTACAGACTATATAATAATTTATTAATCACATACACCTCATTTTATACTATCTAAAATCTATTAATATGTCACTCCATCAATAGAAGACCAGATATGCCATCCATAATTCAAATTAATGATTTACATTTTCTAACTTGCAGCTATATAAAAGTAACATGGCTCTTTTAATTTTTAAAATACTTTTGTCCTTATAAATATAATTTTGTCATTGTAGGGGGATAAAATATATTTTATTCAATAATTTGTTAACTTTTAACATGTAAATATTCAGGAATATATTATAGTATGTAACCTCGAGAAATGCGAGGACTGATTTGTTAAAAGTCATTACATAAATGTATACAGTTAGTGTTGTTTTATGCCAAAGGAACTGAGGATTCCTATCTTATTTCCCTGTTTCATTTACAATTTATCAGGTGATGTAGTCTGTGTCTCTCAAAAGAGATGAGTGGTTGTTCTCCATACTAAAGAACCTCATAAGATTGCAAAAACAAATAAAGCCAAAATGCACTCATAGGATAATAATAGAAATTGGTTACTCATCAAGGTATTGACGACTATTGTTTTATTTTCTGTCCTACAGAAACAGTATATTTCTTGGAGTGTTATTATAATTTAATAAATATAACCTATAGATACTATTAGAATTATTAAATACTAATAGAAGTATTGTGTATATTTTATGAGGTCAAATCTTATTCAGTTATATCAGACTTAAAAAGATTCTAACAGAACTATTAGAAAATAGTAGTTTTATTATATTAGCACCATTATATTAGAATCTTAGAGATGTAAATCTAATAATTAGAGACACGATATATTGACAATGCTAAAAAAACTAGTTGGTGGTAAAGATGGCAACTTTGATCTTGACCTCCCCAGTTCCTGAAGTATACCAACATTATGAAATTTGAGTTATTCTAGATTCTTAGACAAAAAAACACGAGACAGACTTTATTACTGACATGTATTTTTATATTGTTTTTTTGCCACATCTCTTTCTTTTCCAGAGTTCTCTCTTCTATATCCAGAAAATTTCTGATGGCTTCCTTACAAGGTATTCGTTCCCTATTTTGAAGACTTCCCTGTTAGGTGAAAACTAACTTCTCAATAATACATGCAGTTTCAAAACAGGATGCATGGAAGTTCATCAACAAGATGTGTTTCTCCTAGAGATGGCTGGAGAGGGAAAGAATGGAACCAAGAGGCTGGAAAGTGTTCTGGGGAAAGGCTAAACACAAAGGGACACATGGCAGTTGGCCATAGATGGAGGATTTTGGAAAGAGTGAAAGTAGCTGCCACCTGGAGAGGAAATTTTGGAAAAGAAAAGACATGTGTCAAGGGGGATTTATGAAGTTTGCCATAAGATTTAAATCCATTCTCCATCACATGACTTTAACATGGCCCTAACGTAAACTTAACATGAGTTTGATTTGCAGCGTCTGGTCTTTTCTAATACTTACTTAATAAGGTAAAATAAATAGAGTGGGCCCTCCATGTGGTGGATTCCTCATCTGTGGATTCAACCAACCGTGGATAGAAAATATTTGGAAAAAAAATTTCATCTGTACTGAATATGTACAGATATTTTCGTGTCATTATTCCCTAAGCAATACAGTATAAAACTGATAACATAGTATTTACATCTAGAGATGACTTAAAGTATATAGGAGGATGTATAGTAGGTTATATGCAAATATTATACCATTTGATATCAGGGACTTGAGCACATGCTAATTTTGGTATCAGGGAGAGGTCCTGGAACCAATCCCCCTCAGATAATGAGGGACATCTGTACTTACCTATTAAGGTAAAAAATTTTCAACTATCTACTATCCGAAATCATCTCTATGTACAAGTTTTATGTGGAAATATACAGAGAAAGAAGACAGCTTAGCACCACACCCTGGGAACTGCCATCTTGAAGTTAGACAGTGGTGGCAATAACAGGAGAGAAGGTTCTAGAGGGAGAAGAGAAGGACCCACATGGCATCCTGGAAGTCAGGAAAAGTCAGTGTTTGGAGGAAAGCGTGGTCAGGCTGCTAAGAGGCGAGAAGGCAGAAAACGGGGCCCTTGGTTTCGGCAACATGACAAGTAACATTGACAAGAACCATTTTGGAGGCCCAGGGGAAATGAAAGCTAGATATAAGTGGGTCGAAGAGAGATTTGGAGGTGAAAAAATGACAACCACCTGCACAGAAAAGCCTCATGAGAAGGTGTTCTGTGAAAGGGAGCAAAGAAAACATAGCAGCAGGAAGGATGCCTATGGGAGGAAGAGGTACTCTTCCTCCTTAGCAGCAAAGCAGGAGAAGATGGGTGCAGACGCAGGGAGGGTGAACACGTGACATTGGTAGGACGAGCACGTGATGAAATGAGATCATCACTGGGATGGGGGGCTGGGAGGCGCCTTAGGTCACTGATTCTTAAACTTACCTACACGTTGGAGTCATCTAGTAGGTTTTAAATAGTACTTATGCTGAGATCTCACCCCCAGGGATTCTGATTTAATTGGGGTGGGGTGAAGCCAGGCATTCAGGAGTTTGGAAAGCTCTGCTGGTGATTCTAATATGTACCAAATTTTGAGAATCACCTGGTATAAGGCTTTTTGAGAATAGAGACAGTATTAGGCACCAACTATTTGAGTAGATCCAGACTGCTGTGTGGAAAACAAAAGAAATGAAAGTCATTCCTTACTTTCAAGGGACCTATAAATCTGTAAGCTATTTGGAAATCTAAAATCTGTCCAGTAAATGTGAAAATAATTTAGGAACATCAGCAATTTAAAGTGTATTAAGGAAAGCAGGGCACAAACCATATTCAATGATGCAGAATAAGAGAAACAGATCAATTTTGGAGTTGGTGGCTCAGGAAAGCTCACTGAAAGGGAGTGTTGAGTTGTATTTTGAAGAAGCGAAGGGCAAACATTGACAGCTGTCTGAAGGACATTTCAGACAGAGGAAGCAATGTAAACGCAAGCAGGTGATCAGGGAAATTATGGGGAAAACACATCGCTGAGTAACCGAGGGCCAGGGTGGGCAAGAGAATTTTTACTCTATACCAGTTTCTATTTTTACCTTTTAAATGTTGAAATATGTAAAAGTTTAACCGTTCCAAAAATCAATCAGAAAATAATGCATTTTTTAATGGGAAAAGACTAACCTAGATAGAAAGACAATTAAAAATAGTGAAAAGTGAGGGTGAGATGTTATGGAGGAGCCAGTTGATAAAGGTTTTGGAAGTGCTAGCAGTATCCACGGGAATATAATCTGTCTTCTCTGTCATTTCACCCGAAGAGACAGAATCATAGTTTATCTAAATAAGGCCTAGCCTCAGAGTAGTAAAACAAGGCTTAGCAGGCACAAAGCGAAAACCCAGTGTGGATCTGTAATTATATTCAGCTGATCTAATTCTTCTACTGATGGAAATACGTAGCGTGTTTCTCATTGCTGTTTATTGGGGGAAGTTTTTATTTTTCTTTTCAAAGTACTTTTTACCCTTAAGCCATTAATTGCTTTAAAGAGATATTCAAGTTCTTTCACGTGGCCTCTTTTTCTAACGAGAGGATAGAGAGAAAAAGTTATGTTCTCTTGAGTTTTCTCTTCCTGACTCACAATTATGTTGTAAAAACAACTTTTCATTAATGCAAGGTGTTTATGTGCCTTAAACAATTTCCAGAAAAGCTGAGTTCAAGGGCATAGCAGCACTGAATATTGATGCAAACTGAATTATAAATTACTCCAAACAATCTAAGTCACAGTTAATCTTGCCTGTTGCTCCTAATTATAGCACACAATTTACCTATGATTTTTTGAAGAGGTGAAACTGTATTAGATGCTGAAATTAAAACAAACTGGATATATTAAAGATAAGGTAAAAACAGTAAAACTAAAGTATTTTCTGCGGTATGAAATAATTTCTTTATTCTGGTGTCTTTTTAAAGGAAATTTTCAGTGTAGTTAACTGTTTGATTTATTTTTAAAAATCAGGGTAGATCATTTATTTTTCACTTTTGTAAAATGAAAATAGTCCTATGAAATATTGCCAGCATTCATTCTTCATGCTAATAATATTTTATCTTGGTATCATGCATTAAGTTTGAAAAAGCACCTCACTTAGCTCATGCAATCTTCACAATAGCCCTGTTACCATTCCTACTGCCCAATGGAAGCATAATGCTCACAGAGGTTGATTTGACCAATGTCTCTTAGCTGGAAAGTATAAACGCCAAATTCAGGTTGTCTGAAATTCAATTTTCCTCTTTTTTCCACTATTGCGTAATTGCTTCTTACCTTTTGAGGTCCGTGTTGATACTTTGTAAATACCTGTACAAGTTCCCTGTATGTAATTTTAATGTAGCACAAGCAAAACAAAATTTATAGCCAAAACGTTTATAGATGTAGATAAATTTAGTTATTAAAGACAGCTAAGTGCAACCTCAAACAATAAAGTATCCTTTATGTGGTGAAACCAGAGTGGCTAAGAAGCCCAGCCTTGTTTGTTTAAAGCAGATATTGGGGTTGGTCTTTATTTAAAAAAAAAAAAATTCAAGGGCAAACTCTGATCCAAAAAGACAGGTCCCAAGCAAAGGCAAACTGTGCGACCACAAAGCAAAGTTTACAATTGTTTTTCTTCCCCACACAAAGATACCATCTGCCATAGTTTCGTCACCATTTTTTCTTTTTGAATTTTTCCTGAAAATATTAAATTACAAATAACCAATTTCAACAATTACTGATATTTTACCATACTGTTTATCTCTCCTACACTTAAAAAAATTCTTTTTTTGTTGTTAGAACATTTTAAAGCAAATTCCAGAAATCCTTTTATCCTACCCTTAAATAATTTAGTGTGCATCTTTAAAAATCATAAAATAAGGGACATTTTCTTACATAAACAAATGCCATTTTAAAAAATCTAATAACATTAACAATAATTCCTTAATAATACCTAGTGCTAAGTTCATATTCAAATTTCTCCAATTATCTAAGAGTTAAAAACAACCACCACCACCATGAATTGGGGATTTAATGACATCAGCTTCCAAACAATGTTCACACATTTTATTGGGTTGTTCTGTCTCTTAATTCTTTTTAAAAGTCTCTTAATTTAAAACAGGTTTCTCCTCCTTTCTCTCCTCCCTTCAATTCTATTGTATTATTGAGAAAACCGGGTCAATTCCCGACATTAGGATATGGCTAATGTTTCCTTGCATTATTTGCTGTTATTTTTTATTATTATTATTTTTATTTTATTTTATTTATTTTTTGTAGAGACCGCACTCTTGCTCAGGCTGGTCTTGAACTCCTGGCCTCAAGAGATCCTCCCACCTGGGCCTCTCAGAGTGCTAGGATTACAGGCTTGAGCCTCTATGCCTGACCCTATTGTCTTTTTTTAATTTTCATTTCTGGTGGCCAACAGGTTAGTTCTAAAGACTTCAGTAGATACAGTTTCATTTTTTTTTTTTCCAAGAACACTTCATAGGCAGGGCCGTGTAGTTCCTTTTCATGCAAACTTCATTAAAAGGCACGTAGTGTGTTTGGTTGTTTTAGTTTTACTGAAGCCAAGATTGGTTGGGCATAACAGCCACATTCCTTCATTGTAAATTTCCTAATGACCTTTCACCCGATGATTTTATGATAGATTGATGACCTTTAAATGATGCATGTGAAGTTTTGAAAATGGGAATTTTTTTCCATCGTTTCTTCTGCATACATCAGCTGGAATTCTTTTATAATTTTTCTCATCAATTAGTTCAGTGTAAACTGAAATATAATTCATAGCAGAGAGACAAGATACATGCTTACTTCTTTAATTATCCAATATGAAGAGAAATCAGAGTATCTTTCGCCTTTAGTCATCAATCTTGAGACATGAGTAATGAGTTGGTGCCGTGGACACTTCCGTCGGCATCCAGTGAATTTCCTTTTCTCTCTCTCTCCCTCCATTCTCTCTTGTACCCTTTTCTTTCTCCCCCCCCGCTTCCCTCTGAACACTCTTTTTCCTCTTCGATTTAAATTCATTGCTTTTTCTAAATTCAATACTTCCGATTCAAGCTTGTGTTTGTTATTCTTTTTGACGTTCAAATTACCCTATTTTGGCCAGTGGGAGTTTCTTCAAACTCGTTCCTACGTCTTTTTGGCAGGCCTCCACAGCCTTTGATAGTGTCCCTACTTTCTGGGACAATATAATGTCACAAGCTCCTTATGTACATTTTCTGCCCAGCTCTCAAGTCAGCCATTTCTCCAAAGATTCCTTTCAGTGAGTAATTGTCTTTAGAGATCTTGCCATTATGGGTATTCATTGCTGTTGGCTTGTCATTGCTGCTAAGCCTTTTTCTTGGACAGGGCTAGCATGCAGTATATGTTTTTTAAGAAGAGAGGGAAAATCCTATGTTCTCACTGATAGTCTCATTCCAATATAAGATTACAGGATTTTTAAACTTTTTTGATTTTATATTCATTCCTCTTTCTTTTTTCTTATGCTAAACTATTGATATGTAAGAAAATTAACATACTTAATAATTTGCTTTATCCTATAGTATATATATATATATATATATATGAGTTTTTTAAAAAATATACAGATATTATTCCCCACATTGACTATTAAGTGTAAGAGTTCTTGGTAGTTCTTTTTGTCTTTATGGTATGTCCTGCCGAAGATCGATTAATACTGTGTGTAAGTCTACATGAAATAATTGTTTTCTCTGTTAGAATCTGGTATCGGTTTAATATCCAGTTAGGTTTATTTGTTTGCTTTCAATATTTACAGATTGCTTATTACATTTTGGGGTTTTTAAATTATAGAAAACATTTATAACCTACCAAAGTAAAAACTGTAAAATAAGAAGATTGCTTCCGTCTCTTCCGTCCGTGTCCTCTCTGCCCTTTCTCTTGTGTAATAATTGTTAATTTTTTATTTATCCATCCACTATTGTTTCTTTCTGTCAATACAATCAACTATGCAACTTCGTACCCCAAACATACCTTACTACATACCCTTTTCTGCGCTTCATTTCTTTCACTTAATAGTATATTCCGGGGATGACGCTCTATCTGTGTGTAAAAATTTTCCTCATTCTTCTTTACTGCTTCATCCTACTTTATTGTGTTGATGTACCATGATGAGTTCACTAAATTCTCTATCAATGATCATTTGGTGGTTCTTTCCAATGTCTTGCTGTTACAAATAATGCCACCATAAATAACCTTGTGCATACGTTATTTTGTAATTTCGCAATACACGATCTTTTTTTAAAATTAGGGAATAATGAAAATAAGGGTTATTCAGGAGGAAATCTTTGCCCAAACCTCTTACATTGTATAGTATTAGCAAATGAGACTTGCGTCCTAAGAATAGATTACGTAAGTATAGATCTCTCGAAAACACCTTTACATTGATTGTTTTGTGACTGTAAACAAAGTGTATTAGTCAGAAAAGGCTAACTGCTGTAACTAACAAACAACAAAATTGTGGCTTAGCACAATTTGTGTCAGTGTTTCTAGTTGTCGAGAGTCCTTTTATGAATTTATCTTGTGGGTTTAACCTCCTCTACTGCCTTGGGGTCATAGGCATACAACTCTCAAATACAGGAAAAAAAGGGCAGAAGGCACACGTACTTTTTAAAAGTCTTAATGTAGAAATGACACGTCATTCCTACACACATTGACAAGAACCGATCCCACAGCCACCCATCACAGGAAGAAGAAATGGGTCTAGTGAACAGTGGGCCAATCTCAGCCATTCAGGGCTTTGGTTACCTACTTCATATTCTTAAATATACTTACCCCAATGTTTATATACAGATCTGTAATCCATATTAAGATCATGTAAATGAAACAGTGCTTTGTCCTTTCAAAATAGCTATTAGTGGCAGGGCATGGTGGCTCGTGCCTGTAATCCTAGCACTCTTGGAGGCCACGGTGGGAGGATCGCTAGAGATCAGGAGTTTGAGACCAGCCTGAGCAAGAACGAGACCCTGTCTCTACTAAAAATAGAAAAAATTAGCTCAGCATGGTTCTGTGCACCTATATTCCCAGCTACTCCGGAGGCTGAGGCAGGAGGATCGCTTGAGCCCAGGAGTTTGAGGTTGCTGTGAGGTAAGGCTGACTCCATGGCACTCTAGCCCAGGTGACAAAGCAAGGCTCTTTCTCAAAAAAAAAAAAAAAAAAAAAAAAATAGGTGTTGGAAGTGTGCTAAACAGATGGAGTGAGGAAGCTAATGACACATGCAATTTTATAAATGTCCACATTTTTAATTAACTGTCATTCAAAGCAAAGTTTCCGAATCTAGGGATGGCTCAGGGAGATAAAATGAATAAATGAATTAAAATGTTGTACTTGCTTTGTAAATTTCAGTTTGAAGTCACGTTCCTCAGTCTTAGAGGTCAGATTGCAACAGCTAACCAAGAGTAGAGCTGTAATGTTTTAGATCCTAGTCATCTGGAATTTTCAATAAATTGTTGACAATTGATCTATAGTTTGAACTATCCATAAAGAGTGTTCATAAACCAACTTAGCACAAAATATAGAAATTTTCAAATATATATTTTAAAAATTCTTGAGCTT
This sequence comes from Indri indri, assembly GCA_004363605.1. NCBI lineage: Eukaryota > Metazoa > Chordata > Mammalia > Primates > Indriidae > Indri > Indri indri. Next base: position 12,279 of record RJWJ010029259.1, read on the forward strand.
TGGTACATTTGCAAATAATGCTATTATAAATCCTTTTTTTTTTAAAGCAAATGTACTAGTATTTGTTCTTGTCAACACTGGTTAGCAACCACTGGGAGTTTTATATATATTCATATGTAAACGTATTATAAATTTGTTATATATTTAATATTTATATTTACACATCTCATATATTTATATACTCTATCTTTAATTGCTCCATAAGTCATAATGTTCATTAATTTGAGAAGGCCTTCTCTGCAAAGGAGTAAAGTTTTACTACATTGCAAAATAAGTGACATGAAACAAGTACTTCTATATTATAATATACAATACCACTGATTTACCAGGCTTTTTCCTCTCCCTACGAATTTTGAAAATTTCCTAAATTGTCAGCTTAGTTTGGGAAAAAAAAGTGACTTGTTTCATTTTTGAGAATTAAGATGAATTAATTTCAAAACAGGAAATAAAAAGCTAAACAAAGGGACAGCATGTCAATTTCCATATCCTGTGGTAAATATGATAAACGGCCTGGACAGTGCTTGCCTAGAGTTCCTGGACTAATCCATTAGCGGAGGAAGAGATCTTCTCTGTTTCCTGTTAAGATTCTGAGCAGTAGAGAAGTCTTATTGAAGAAATTAATGACTATTTCACAAGACATCAAGACACTAGAAGACAATGAAAACAGTATTCATCTAAAGACAATGACATCGATGTCCTAAAAGTTGTTCAATTATAGAGTTTACATATTTTATTTAAGACAGAAAAGCACAGGTATGTATAGACATAGGCACTAATTAAATCCTCTTCTGAGAAGTTTTTCATTCAGCAGTACAAAGTTATATAAAGAGCATGCAGGACCTGCACCTGGTCCTTGTATGTCTGAATGTCACCTTAAGTCTATTTCCTTATTTTTAAAAATGAAGAGAAGCTATGTTCTTGTCTACCTCAGACGTTTTCGGGCTGAAATTGGACTCCAGGTGAAAGTCCATTGAAAACTCGTAAAATGCCATAAAAACGAAGAGAATCGCTAGGAAATATTTTAGAGCAGTTGATCTTCTTTAATAGCATGTCTCAAGCATCCTAAATCTGTTGACTCATTAATCATTATCTGATAACCATGTATCTGTTCTTATGCATAAAAGCATTACTCTCATCCTCTGCCTGGGTCCTGACAACTTGAAATCCCAACAATAGTAATTCTACAACGAACTTGGAAAAATTCCTTAAAATAGTTACAATATCTAGCAAGGTGATTCTCAGATTTATTGATAGCTGTATTAGCTTTCACTAGGTTATGTGGTGCTAACAGCTCTAAACAATGTCCCCCCCGCCCCCCCCCCCAAAAAAACACACATAAAACAGAGTTGAAAAAGTCTATACTCTTCTCTGAGCCATTTCCATCCCATTGAAAGGACTGGGTTCACCTGTGTGGCGGTTTTAACAGAAGGTGTGATGGCCACAACTTTTATGTCATTTTTGCCCTGAGGCTAAATCTGTGGGGGTGAGGCGTGAAGTCTATGTTGTGTGGTTTTACACTCTTTTAGTGATGCCTCCTTTTCTTCCTTAGGATGAAGTCATTATTAATACTAAGGAAGCTTTGTGAAATTTCAAATTTACAAAATTTAGCCAATGAGCTTTTCTCAGTTATTATTCTGTTGTAACATTGGGAATAAGAGATTTACATAACAACCAAGAGTTTTGATAATATCTGATTTAGTCGCAGAATTTATGGAAACATCATCATCTTTGGTAAAAAGAAGAGAGTATTATACTAAAGATCAAAAGCAGATTAATGTTCATTACCCGTAACAAGCAATACACAGGCAGAAATGTTCTGAACATCATCATGTGATACGTTATAACTACAAAGAATTTTCCAGTTTAGTGTGGAATCATTGTGTCCACAGTCCCATTATGCTTTACTTTTCTGGGTCTTTTTCTTTGGTGCTTTTCAGCTTTCAATTGCATTCGTTCTTTTCCTTGGTATTCTCATTTGTGGTGACGTGATCACCTAAATTTTGCTAAAAATACTCCTTGGGATGTATTTCTGAAACTGATTTCTTTCACAATCACCTGCCCTTATTGCCAACATACTTACTAGAAAATTCCACTTGGATTTCCCGTAATGTCAACTTAAAGTCAATATTTCATAACTTTCCTGACTTACCTCTTTCTCTTCCCCTTGGTTCATTGGCATCTATCCTTTTGGCTTCACTATTTCTATAAATGGTTTTCTACTTTATATCCAGACCACCAATCTAAAAAATCTGGGTATTTTCTTGCATGCACTTGGTATCTATCCACTACATCTTCCCAAATATCATACCCAGTCACTAAATCTTAACGCTTTTTCTTTCAAGATGCTTTACAACCTTCCCTGATGTTTAGTGTTACATTCGTTTTAGTCTTCAGACCTAAGTGACATCAACTTTACCAGCCTTCTAACCCACATTTTCTCTTTTCTGATTTGCCCTATACTCCATGCTAGATTAGTATCCTAAAATTCATGAACACTGTATTCTCTGCTTCTGGGAAATATTAATTGGTTTCTCAGTCCCTCAGGGTAAATCCTCCTATCTTTCTCCAAGTATTATATTCAGGGTTTTGACTTACTATACTGTTCAGGATTAGGTTCAGCTGAAAGTGACAGATAAACCAAAATAAAAGTAGCTCAAACGAAATAGATGTAAAAGTTCAGAGAGCCAGGGTAGGTTTGACACTCCACAGTACCGAAGACCCTTGCTCCTTCTATTTTATTATTCCTTCACATGTGGCCTATATTTCCAAATTCATTTCATGGTTCAAGATGGTTCTCCAATTCTGTCTTAATTCCAGTCAGCAAGAAGAAGTAATGGGCTTGCCTTATTTAAGGACACTTCTTGGATGTTGCAACCACCACTGCAGTTCACACCTTTTGGTCAAAACTTACTTTCGAGGTCAAAATGTAGCTTTATTTTGATGACCACATGCTACGGTTTGAATGTTTTTGTACCCTCCAAAAATCATGTTGAAACTTAATCCCCGATGTTTCCAGGTGTGGCCTTTGAAAGGAGAGTGAGTCATGAGGGAGTCACCCTCATGAATGGGATTTGGTGCCCTTATAAGAGGGCTTGATGGAGGGAGTTCATCCCTTTTTGGCCTTCTGTACCTTCCACCATGTGAGAATACAGCATCAAGGAGCCATTTTGGAAGCAGAGAGCAGCCCTCACCAGATAGCCTCACCCGTCAATGCCTTGATCTTGGACTTCCCAGCCTCTAGAACTGTGAGAAATAAATTTATTTTATTTGTAAATTATCCAGTCTTAGGTATTTTATTATAGCAGCACATAACAAACCAAGATACCATGTGTCCCCCCAAAAATCAGAAGTTCTGTGACTTAGGGAGATGGGAAAATGGATGTGGGCTTATAACCAGGAATCTCTGTCATACCTACCTTCTAACTGCCACTTCTTCCACCAACCTGCCATTCTAGTCAAACTCTCTCCTTAGTCCATTTGAACATAAACTCTTTAAAACACTTACATGCACAGTTGTCTCTCTGTCCTTTAAACTAGAGGTATTGCTGATTTCAGCCAGTCAGATGCTTATTTTCTAACAGACTTATGAATGTGGTCTTGATGATTAAGGCATTTTTTTTGAATATTCCTCCTTGTCTAATCTTCTCAGCTAAATCAAGGGAAGGCCCTAAGCCCTATATATCTCGTCTCCCAACTGCTATTGCTTGACCTAATGCTTGGCAAGTAGGACGACTTGATGACTATGTTCTATTTTACCCAACAGGCTGAGGGCACCAATCTAGTGCTATCATATATTATCATATATATCTGTGGTTGTGCATCATGTGTTATGATGAATGGTATTGCCTCCCATCTCAGTTGCATATATAGAGGCAAAAGAAGACAATATAATAACAAAAATGTGTTAAATGTCTACAACAATCTTCTTGTCATTATATTAGAGACATGCGGTAGGGATATTACTGTGTGTATTTATAATTTGGCTGTAGTGACAGAATTACAAAATACTAATACAGTCATCGCTCTGTATTGATGGGGGATTGGTTCTAGGACTGCTCCCCTCAACCCCCCATGGATACCCAAATCCATGATGCTCAAGTCCCTTATATGAAATGGTGTAGTAGTATTTGCATATAACCTATGCACATCCTCCCATACCTAATACAATGTAGAGGCTACATAAATAGTTGTTACATTGTATTATTTAGGGAATGACAAAAAAAGGTCTGTACATGCACGTGCTCAGTACTGATGCAGCCATCTTTTTATTTTATTTTAGAATAATTTTGATCCTTGGTTGGTTGAATCCACAAATGTGGAACCCAGGGATACAGAGGGGAAGGGCCAACTGGATAAGCAAGTGAAATCTCATTAGGGAACACAATTTCAATGCGTGGATGCTTTTCCTCTACCCCCAAAACCCTAAAGATCAATATTGATATCAATAATAGATAAATGAAAGGGTAATATGAGAAGAAAAGAATCTTGATTTTTGATGTTAAAACAGTAAATTTCCAAAAATTCTGAGGACTGAAGTATGGAAAAAATAAGTTAGTGTTATATTAAAAGAGATCCAATGATCTTTGTTTTTCCTGAAATGGCAGATTTGGGTTGAGTAGATTCTGTTGATCTTTGCAACCTACTCCCTGCATTTGTGAACTCCTAAAATCATTCTCTTAATCACTATTCAGTGAGGTAACAGTCAATTCCTTTTGTTGGGCTTCACAGCGAAGAGCTCATAGAGTATTATCTCAACCAGAGAAGGTGTTGATGTTGGTTTGTTACATACCGCAAAGCCTCACTGCAGCCAGGGTTCACTATTATTACATAAGGGTTGACGCATTTTATCCTCGTATCATCAGTGGGGGAACTGATGAACTCTCGCTGTTAATGATATCTTAAGAATTCCTCAGTTCCAAGGAGAAGACATAGTAAAGCTTAGTGTCAAAATTGTTGGGAACCTCTTCTCTAGAATTTATCTCCCAGAAATAGGGAGATCCTCTAATTTGATAAAATCTTTCCAATTGAAACCCATTCTAAAGTACTTTAGAGTATGTTTCGAAATTGTCTTCACGTTGGAACTACTCCATTATATTTAAAGTGTAATACACTAAAACACTATAACCATGAGGGATTTAGAGCACTACTGTCCCCAAGCAGCGGGAGGTGTACACAGGTGTTACTAATCTATTAGTTGGAAGACTAAGTGGCTGACATTATGACAGTACTGTGTGTACAGTACTATTTTTTAAGCCCACCATTTGCAATTGATTACACGGACCATCTGTAACCGCCTGTGAATCATATTAGAGTTAGCCCACTGACATTTAGCGAACATTTGTCATGTAAGCAAAGTGTTTGGTGTAGAAAAGTTGACACATAACAGCTTTGAGGTTTCACTAAATCAACTTCAGACAGCAGATTACAGGTACAATCCACTGCTGTACAGTCTCCAAAAAACATGGTTTATAATTTGGTTAAAGAAAAGAATACTGCCTCACCCCAAGCTCTCCTGCTTTGCAGACAAGACAAAAAAAGGTCTTTTGTGACCACCGAGGTGACTTGGCTCCACCGTTAGTTGCCCCAGAACTATTCCCCGGGGGGGTTTCAAAAGTGGCGAGGAAAGCAGAGGTGGAAGACACCGCTGAAAATCAAGTGGGAGCAGCGGGTCGTGATGCGTCGGCGGCTGGGACTTGTCTACAGGGAAGAAACGCGAAATCTCCATCAAGACGGCGGTGCGCGGAGGCATCAGGCAGACCCGGGGCTCCTGTCCCCGGACGCGTTCGCGCCACCTGTCACACGGGAGGAGCCGCGGGAGGTAGGAAGGGAGCGGGGAGGAGGGTGGCGGGCCCCGGAAGAAAGCTGCGGGCCGGCAGGTCTTTGCCCCGGAGGCGCCGACAGGTGGGTGGGTGGCAGACGGAGGGCGCGCGAGACCCTCAGGGAGACTTCACGTGGTCTCCAGGACCCCGCTAGGGAACCAGGGGGCGCTAGCGCCCCCCTCCCATGCCCTTCTCAGCTCCTCCTCCAGACACGTGACGGCGTCCGGCTGGCAGCTCCGCTCCCGCAGCTTCGCTCGCTCTGTTGCTTCCCTCCCGCCGCCGTGCCCTTCTTCTCCCCCTTTCCCATCCCTCTGCCGTCCTCCACCTCCTCCACCTCCTCCCCACGCCCCAATCGCGGCTTGAGCTGGGAAGTGCCCGCCCCTCCGCCCTGTTCTTCGCATGCTCATTGGCTGAAGTCTCAAGGACGCGTCCCGAGGGCGGGCGGCAGCCATTGGTGGGATGAGCAATCCGAGTTCCCGGATGAGGGAACATTCTGCAGTATAAAGGCAGCGGGGAAGGCGGGAGACAGCGCAGTTTGAATCGCGGTGCGACGAAGGAGTAGGCGGTGGGATCTCGCTGTGTGTCTGATTAGCCCTTTCTCCGCCTTGCTTGTTTGAGCTGCAGCTGAATTCGAAATGGTAAACTTCGCAGAGGCGCTCGATGACTCCGCGGGTTTTGCCGGCGGAGAAAACCCGTTACACACGGGGATGGGGTGAAGTGGCGATGGTTGGGAACGCGCAGGGACGGCATTTGGAGGAGCGGGGGGCGGGGGAGAAGGTGTTTTGTCGGCTGCGAGCGGAGCAGCCTCCGATCTCGCGGCGGGCGGCGGCGGTCGGGTGGCGCGCGACGCCGCTGAGGGCCGGCGGGCGGGCGGAGGCGCGCGGCCGCAGCGAGCGCGCGGCGGGGGGCGGGCGGGGTCGCCCCTGCGGCGCGCGGCGGCCCGGAGACCCCGGCGGGGCGCGGGGCCGCGCTCGCGCCCGGACGCGCCGCGGTGGGGGAGGGGCGGCCGCCTGGTAATTCTATATTCCGCGTTCCTCCTCCGCTGCCGGCGTGTGCGCGCCGCAGGCTGGCGGTAAGGCAGGGAAGGACTCCGGAAAGGCCAAGACAAAGGCGGTTTCCCGCTCGCAGAGAGCCGGCTTGCAGGTCAGTAGTTGCTCGTGCAGTCTGGGAGTCGTGGCGTTTTCTTTGCACCCCTTTCTTGTTTACCATCGCGCTCGATGGGCGTTTCGTCGTGGCGCGGGTGATGCGGTGTCGCGACTTGGGCGGCAGATACGATAAACATGGGGGGGAGCGATCGCGCGTGCCGATGCCCGGGCGCGTCGCTGCGCCAGCGTCCATGCCCTTCGGTTTGGCGCGCGTGTGATTTCCGTCTTTGACTCTCGTATTGTGCATTTATGTCTGTGTGTGCTTACAATTAAGTTCCCGGTGGGCCGCATTCATCGACACCTGAAATCTAGGACGACCAGTCATGGACGTGTGGGCGCGACCGCCGCCGTGTACAGCGCAGCCATCCTGGAGTACCTCACCGCAGAGGTAAGCGGCGGACGTCTATAATCTGGAAAGGGGGGGCGGGGAGGCGGCGAGAGCGAAGGAGGAAAGTGATGCAAGAAAACTCCCAGGCCCTAAGCGCGGCGGGCAGCCTCGGGGAACGCTAGAGGGAGCTGGTGTTCAGCAAGGATCCTGCTGAGCTTGAGTTTGTTGCTCTCGGAAATAGAATTGCATGGCCCTGTGTAGCTTTGTGTACCTTGTCATTCTGGTAGTGAGGGGCGACGACAATTATCACATTCATGAGGATTTGATTCTGTTCTCTGGATCTTGGTCGGAGGAAAGTTGGAAGGAGATTGATTAGATTATGCCTTCTAGGTACTGGAACTGGCAGGAAATGCATCAAAAGACTTAAAGGTAAAGCGTATTACCCCGCGTCACTTGCAACTTGCTATTCGTGGAGATGAAGAATTGGACTCCCTCATCAAGGCTACAATTGCTGGTGGTGGTATGTAACCGCTAAAATTTTATTTTAAATCTCTTTAAAGGAAAGAATTCTTTGCCGCTTCAATTTCCGTTCGTGGTTTTTAGTCTAGAGGAGGACATTTAAGTATATTTTCATTGACGCAGCATAGGTATATCATGAAATTTGATTAGTCTGTAACTCACTTTGTCATACTTGAGCTTCACGTTTTTAAAGCTATCTTCCAAATTGAACAGCGTAACTGCCTTGGTTTCAAGTACTGTATGATTTTAAAAATATGTATCTTAAAAGAATTAATCCCTGTTATTTTCCTAGGTGTCATTCCACACATCCACAAATCTCTGATTGGGAAGAAAGGACAACAGAAGACTGTCTAAAGGATGCCTGGATTCCTTATTATCTCAGGACTCTAAATACTCTAACAGCTGTCCAGTGTTGGTGATTCCAGTGGACTGTATCTCTGTGAAAAACACAATTTTGCCTTTTTGTAATTCTATTTGAGCAAGTTGGAAGTTTAATTAGCTTTCCAACCAACCAAATTTCTGCATTCAAGTCTTAACCATATTTAAGTGTTACTGTGGCTTCAAAGAAGCTATTGATTCTGAAGTAGTGGGTTTTGATTGAGTTGACTGTTTTTAAAAAACTGTTTGGATTTTAATTGTGATGCAGAAGTTATAGTAACAAACATTTGGTTTTGTACAGACATTATTTCCACTCTGGTGGATGA
>RJWJ010029260.1:0-20749 GCA_004363605.1 Indri indri
GTATTTTGCTGCCTTGCAGACACTGTGAGCTTTAAAGCCATTGATCAGAAAAGACTTTATAAAAATGAAAAGTTTCAGTTTTTTTGTGAAATTCTCTGCCAAGCAGCCTCACAATTGCACATCATGTTTAATAGTTTGGCAAATATTATGGGCTTTGTAGCCTTTATTTTCTTTAAAAGCTCTCTCTCTCTCTCTTTTTTTTTTAGAGATTGCTAGATAAATACGTGATAGCACTCCATGCAGAGTGCACAGAACAGAACATTCAAGGATAAATCCTAACAAGCTGAGGGGATAAAAGAATTTAAAAAAATCAACTTGCATTTCAGCTGGTTCATCTGGGCAAAAAGAGAAGAATAGAAATGGCTTTTATTTAGTCCATTCAATAATTCAAATTACTGGAGAACAGTAGTGATATAGTCCCCAGGCAGAAAATTCTCTTATTTATTTTTAAAAATATTTTTTATGCCAATGGTCTATTTCTAACTGATGAAAGCTGAAGATCGATTCTTCCCTGGTGAGCACAAAGAGCTGGCCAAATGTGGCTGCAACACAGGTGACACATGTCAATACCTGTGGAATTACCTGGCATAGTAAAAATAGGCAGCCAGAGTTGGCTCTAGTGTTTTAACATTAAAAATATATGATAAAGACGTGACAGAATGTGTGCTCCCAATGATCTTTGTATCAGAAAAAGTATGATAGATATTTCCAGTTTAAATGCACTCATATGCTTCTTTTTTTAATAATATTGGGGAAAATTGAGTGTTTATAATATTGGATGTATGCATAAAATTTTTACTTGAAATTTATTTAAATAACTTTTTCTTAACATAATATGAAAGCAAAAGAACAGTATTTTCCATGGCAAATGCCCACATTTGTGCTTCAATCATAACAACCTCATTTTCCAAAGGTTTATTTACATAAGTGCTTTCTCTGTAAATGTTACATTAGAAAAAAAATACACACATTCACATAACCTTTTAAATCTACGACTGCTGGCAAAATGAATGGAGGAGACCAAAGAAATGTGCCAAAAGTGGTTTGGAAATGTAGTTAGCCTTAATGCTGTTCATAAAGTTCATTTTAACTTTGATGCCTGATTACATTGCAACACTTTTTCAAGAATTCATCTGGCGCTGTAAGCGTAGTGGGCAATCTGTGCTGAAAAGGAGGTTTGAGAGGTGTTAAGCACATTGCCTCATGTGGATCTTGGACTAGGTTTTTCAGCCAGAGGTACTTTTGAGTGATTAAAATCTGGTGAACTTGACCTTACCTCTTCATCTCGTGCACTGGAGGCCTACTTTTCCAGAGTAGGCTCCCACTGTGAGACCTTTACAGTGTATGTTAATGAGAACAAAAGAAACCCCTTCGAACGTGGTGAAAGACCTTGTCATCAGACAGATTTCTTTTCACTTTTTAGGTGCATTGTTTAAAGGAACTGATGCAATTGGCCAACTATTTGGATCTTGGGTGCACAAAGTCTACAAAGATAATGCTAGAACAACAGCAACAACGGTTGTAAACTTCCCAACAACTGAGGGAAACTTTTAATGAGCTATTCAAATCATTTTTTTTTTTTAATTTTCAAACTCACTTTTATCATCCAGATGTTATATTTTCCTAATTCACCTGGTAAATCTTTTCTTCAGTTTGGCTTATTAATATGGAACCAAATATTATAAGTGAGTGACCAAAAGTAATTTATTTTTGCTATTTAAATTCTGGATTATCTTTATAGATGCTTTGCTTTAGAAGTATAAGCATGTTTAAAACTGAGACAGATACCAGCAAAACTTATTTCGATTACTTTTCATTTTGACTTTCTGAGGGCAATTAAAAAATTCTACCTACATTATATATATATTTTTAACCCCCCTGGGCCAAATCCTTTCTATAGATTACACTACCATCTGTTTTCATTTGTTTAGTATTTAGTTTCAATTGTTTCACAGGGCATATTTTTAAATAATAATTAATAGAAATAAATCAAACCTTTCAGAGAAATAATTCTCACATGTGGAATAGCAAAACCAGATGAAAATATGTCTGAAAAAATCAAGTTCATTTTCAAAGTAAGGACTAGGGATTTTACCTTGTGACCTTGATCAAGGTCAATAGGACCCATGTGGGTAAGTCTTGGCAAAGTGCTCTAAATATGCTGTCCCCTACCAATATCTAAGGAAACAGGAACCAGGTAAAAAAGTCAACAAAACACAGGGGTATAAAAGGAAGAAAACCTAGAAACCCATATTTTGTATCATTAGAATAACATGTTATATTAAATCATTCAGTATTTTTGGCAGTATATCGGAGGTAAAATTTTATACTCCAGAGCAACCATGACTAATTCTTCTACCTGCTGTTCCCAGGGTTTCTATATTTTTTCACTGGTGTTTTGTTTCCTTGGCTCTGCTGACTGCAGCTTTCCTCTCCTGGGAAAGAGTGATGAGGAGTCCAATTTTTCATTTTTCAATATGATATAAAAATCTTATCTGCATGCTGATCTCACTTCAAAATCGATGGAGTCTTTGCCCCCTGAAGAAATATTTAACTAAATGAGAAAAAGCTTGTGGGAAAATGACAGAGAAGCCATTTTATCATAGTAATGTACGTTTTAAATCCAAAAGTAAAACATGATGGAGAACAGAGGTGAAACGGTTTGACAAAGGCCGTAACGCAAAGAAACACGGTACGTCAAGAGTTCATTTAGTTCATTGTAACCAATGTCTCAATTAGACACAGAGGGTAATAAAAAGAAGCAAATGTTAATGTCATTAAATTGAATGAATTAATGTTGAGTTACTATGATTCAGCATAATTTAACACTCATTTGAACTTGGGTCTATAATTTTTTATTGTCTATGATTAGAAAGAACATTTTCAGAATTATAAATAGTACATCTTATTATATTATATAATAGAAGGTTCTCTATATTATTTATATTTTATTATAGAAAGATGATCATTTGCAGGAATAGTCAGAAACATGGTTATGCCCTGAGAACATAATTTTCTTTGCAGATCTGTCTGATGGAGGGGTTCATTCCCTAGAGATCCTCACTTTTTTGGAGACTGGGAATATTCTCAGTCTCTTAGGCCTTTAAAATTCATACAAAACCCTTTACAATATTAAACTGGAGCCATTGGCTACCCTGTCACTTACTTTTCATTAAAAGTTATGTAAAGTAATTTTACATAAATACAAAAATGTAAATTTTCATTTACATTTCAGACATTTATTGAGGACATTGATTCCCATCTCACAGTCTTCCTCATCCTTCCAACTTCTATTATCCTGTGTGATTTCACCATATAAATCCTCCAAAATATCCTGAGTCTCATTACTCCTTATTTCCCCTGTGCTATGACTCTCACTTATATCTCCATGGCCAGATCCTGAACTTTTCTCTCCCCTGAAATTGAGCCGCCACATGATAGGATTAGAAAGCTGAGGTTCCATGATCTTCCTTTTTGAATACAGCACCATTTCTTTTCAGATGTCCCTGCCCGCCTGTCCTTTGATCTTGTTGAAACTTTCAGTCCCTTGACATTGAACTCTTTCTTCCAGTCTCTGGGATTCTTTTAGGCATTTCTTCTTTATCTAAACACACGGTTCATCACTTCAAGGGTTCTTTGGCTAACAGCCTCAGTCCCTGTTACTCCTCACCTTTCTGTGTCCTTCCCTATAATCCTCTTGCAAACCTAAAACACTAATAATTGCCTTCTATTTCCTTTACACCTGTGTACACCAGAGATAGTCACGAAATTTAACAGCAATTCGCTTATTTATTTCAACAACTACTTTGATCATTCTGTTTGCATATGAAGTACCCTACCTTGTTCCCTTACAACTTTAGACTCCCAGAATCTTGATTCCTATTTCAGGGAGATGAGTAGAAGCCGCCAGGCAGGAACCTTTTTTTACTGATTCCCCATCCTTTTATAGATATGTCTATGTCTGCCTCTGGCGTTGTCATCTTCTGTTCAATTTCTTGGGAAACTGAGACTAATCCTTAATCTGTACTCTCTCTTCTAAGGTTTTCCGTAATGTTGATTCATCAATACCCCCTCTTCTTTCTTGTTTCTTCAATCTCTTCCTCTCCAATTGTTCTTTACTGTTGGCATTTAGAACACACAGATAAATGCATAAGACAGCAAAAATGTATCTCCAGATACACACTACCTTATATAATATGTTATCATTTTTTCTTTATAATAGCCATGTTTGTGTCTATGTCTTAACTTGACCAATGAAATTCTGGCTCAACAATATTGAGCATTTTGTCCAATCTCACACTGCTGGTAGTAGAGATCAAGGCTTTTCGAGTCTTTAGATCTATTCCACCATGCTTTGTTAGTTCTTTTCATATACAGATTTTCAAATTAAAGGCAAGCTCCTTATTTATTGTATCCATCCCAGTGCTTAGCCCAATACCTTACAAATAATTAAGTATTGTATACATTTACCAACAGAACAGTATGTAAAAGCCATACATTTCATGGCAACAATCTCCATCTCCCGACCGATCATGAAAATTCTAATTGGTTACTATTGTCCTTAAAGTAAAATGAAGACATGACACATGGGATTATCTGTCTTTATTCTTAAATGATTTTTTTCCTTCACTTTGAAATTATGTACAACTATCATCTTGCCATCCAAAGAGACTAAAGGGATAAAACAATGCCTACAGCAGATACACAACTTTAGTTAATATCATGTGGAAATCATTTAAGATTTTGAGTTCAGATAAGAGGCACATATATTATTTATTGCATGTTATTTATTTTATTCCTGCCTTTTAGACACAACTCAATGTTGCTAGCAATAAGTTAATCAATCTGTTTAATAAAGTACAAAAATTCTATGGTGGAATCTGGGTTTCAATCACAATAAAGTAATCACAATTATTTGGTGCTTTAACTGCTGCACACACAAGATATAATGATGCAAATTACATGTATAAAGTCCAACTTGCAGAAATATAATGGAAGCTCCTTTAATGGCAGTCAGTGGAGGTTGGCATGATCTTTTCAATGTTCGAAATGAGTAATTGTTTACCTCACTGAACTAAAAAACTATACTGCTGACTCTAATGACCTTATTGACTGGTAAAAGACTTCCCATGGGTGCTTCAAATGCCTGAAATTATAAAAAAAGAAAAATCTGAGATACTAAGATTATATCATAAACTATACTTGGAGAAAATGCCTCCAGTGGTCGTAAAACTACTAGGTTATGCAGATAAAACAATTTTGTATTAAAAAAATCATGAAGAGAACTTATCCCATGACTCAAACTATCTAAAAGGAGATATAAAAAACTACTGTACATTTTTCAATTTTCTCTTCCATTTGGAATAGACATTTATCAAGTACATTACAGAAAAGTCTTTTCCCCCAAACAACTTTGCATATACAGTTGTAAAATTATTATTTGTAGATATTGCTTTTCATTCATACTATGGATGTTACTTTTCAGTGAAGTAACAATACAGTAATATGACACTCGCCTGAAGTAGTAATAGCTCAAAAGTAATTTTCTTGCTTTTCTTTTGTTTCTGCTTTTTTTTTTGGATATTATGGCTCTCATATGCCCTATAGGTATCAAATCTGATTGGATGCATTTTCATAAGCTCTTTTAGCCTGTGTTAAGTGTGCTCCTCTATTTTAGAGGATAGATTATGCCAAAAAGATTTAATACACATTTTAAATCCAGGGCTATCCTAGAAGAGATACTTCAATACCAAGATATTAATGGTATTCTGATGAAAAATTCATATCTGTGTTTTTTACTGAGTAGCATTCAAGGGCGTTTCCTGTCATAAGAGAAGGTAAAGAGAAAAGGAAATACACATCAGCACAAATGTGGCTGGATTTTAAAACCACCCTGTGCAGTTTGAATCAATTTACTAATTGGCTAATATGACACACAGTATGATATGAGAAATGCTGGAAATCCCAATCATAAAACTGATGTCATTAAACCATCATAAGCAGAACACTGTGCATCTTTGTCTTATTAATGTATATAATTAGAGGCCCCATGTTCATTTCCCAGCAATTATAACAATTTTCCAACTGCACCAGTCAGATCATTTGCATTCCTTTACATTCTATGCTATCAACTCATGAGATGTATTAATAAGAAATTGTTAAATGTGAGGTCACAAGGGGATCAAGAAATGCAACAAATGATTCTCTTTTGCTATCAGTTTGGGAAAACTGATGGAGGTATTAGAACGAACTAGGACAGATGGTGAAGTGTTTTATCAGAGATTGAATTACCTTGAGGTTTTTATGATATATGCAGTAATACCTGCTAAAACATTAGAAGTAAAATCACAATAAAATCACATCTAACCTCGAAACATTTACCTGTCCTGGGGTTGGGTATCGTTCTTTGAACTTATCCCTTTCTGCTCTGGTAGAAATGGGGAAAGAGATACGGCTTTATATGTAATCATTGAACTTTGAATTAGATTGACAGCTTGTTTCATCAGAATTGGCAGCAGCAGAAGAATTTGCCAGTATTGTATACCATAATTTAAAAAGTACCCTGTAGAAAGATTATATAGCAAATACAGAGTTATGTATCTTAGGGTAGGTGACTTCTCTGCTGGATTTTTACTGGAAAGATCTTGGCTATCTGGTATGCTCTTAGGCCCATGTTCTTACATCTGATAACTCTATGATTTATTTATTTGAAATTTATTCACTTAGTAAGCATATAGAAGTTCCATTTGGAGAAAATCTCAGCCACCCCAGACCCTTCACTCTTCACCAAATTATATTTCACTGGATTGCATTTCAAAGAGGAATGTTAGATGCATCATAGTGAATGTATACCATATCAAGAAAAGGGATTCAATTTGGCAGAACAAGTAAAAAGTAAACACGAGGACTTTCAAATTAGTAAAGTTTGCGTGGTATTGATTTGTGTCAAAATGTTTTTTATTTATATTTTTTTTCTATTTTAGGCACTTTAAACTTTCTTAGAATGCTTAGTAAGCATTCTCTTCTCCCCAACACCACCACTGGGGTTCGACTTTATGAAAGTTATTCCAGTATTTATTGGTACAGGAGGAAATTGATCTGATAACATATTTACACTGAGGTGTAAAGGAATTGATATGCTATTCTTCCCAGAATTGTAGTTAAATAATGAATTTTTAAAACTTCTAGAGAGAACTCTAATTAAAAGAAGAAAGAATTATAAACAGTGGGGGAATTCTCTGGACATTGGGAGCCAAGTAGCAGTCATTAATTACATCGTGCAATCAACAGCCCTCCGCTTGTGCATAAATTTGTTTTGAGATACTCTATCTTTTAAAATCTCTATTATTATATATACAGTTATTGGTATTTTTAATAATAATTGAAAAACTAGACTTTAAAGGTAGTGAGTATATAGTCACATTATTATTTCTTCTTCTAAATTTTCACTTTACAAATTTACTCTTTCCTGAATAATAAACTTTTTCTTTCCATGTGTGTTCTTCATTCCCTGTTGTCCAAATGTAAATTTATTTTTCTCTATTTATAAACTAGAGTTAACTTTCTCATTGCATCCAGTGGAGCACAAAGTAAAGCATCTTCAGCTGGGGGATTAGCAAGCAGTATAGATGTCTTATGACATTTATGTAATTTCAAAGCAAAAGACTTATGTCATCCTTCCTGGACAATGTCCAACCCAGCTCTCTTTTCTTTAAAGAGAGCACTGATTTATTAGGCTTAACAGAAATGGATATAACACAATACCAAACATTTGGCTGTAATTAATGCACTGTTTCTAGTTGGCTAGTGATGGGGTTCAAGTCACTCTGAGTCAAAATACAGCACCTTAGCATTCAAGAAAACAGCAGAAGCAGAAAGGTCATTCTGACCTTGCTATTGTTAAAGAATAATTTTCGAAGGAAAGTAAAATCATGATTTTCACACAGATACAAAAAAAGTGCATAATGAAGATTGTATTTAACTCATTAATGAGGAAACTGGTAAGATGTTACAAACTATTCGAAGAAGAAGTCAAAGAAGCACAAACTTAATGGAATTATGGAATGTTGAAGTGAATGTACAAATGGGGGCAAAATAGGCTTTCCCATAGGGTGGAAGAGATTGTCTTTTCAGAGAATTTATTTGCATGTCGATAGGCAATAATTATTTTGTAAAATAGCTTCCACAGAATATAAATCAGATAACCCGGAAGGGTGTGCTATGGACAATGCATAATTTTCCAATAAAGAACAAAGTTTTCCCTAGACTATCTAGACATTATGAGCTTGATTATTCTGTCTTCATGGACTACCTTAATGTCTCTGATAGTTTGGGTACTATGAGAACAATGGTACCTTAGCTGAAACTCTAAAGAAAAATTCTAGAGTTGAATTTATTATCTTGATAGATTCATTGAAAAAAGTGACTAGTCCAAGAAGATGCTCTATTCACTCTCACAACTCTTTGCGTATAGGGATGTTCTAGTTTGATATCTCCAGAATAACCTTAACAGCTAAGTAGCAATGGAAGATCACTCTTAGGAAATTTGGCATAAACAACAACAATAACAACAACAAAATAATGCATTATTTTATCTTTCTGGGTTACCGATTCTAGCTTTTTATTACCTTTGGGCTATTTTATAACTCTGCAAGTGCAACTGTTAACAGTAAGAAATAATACTTGTCAATAAACATACAAATAAATTACATTAGGTAGAGATTTAGTTGATTTCCTTTACTCCTTACCTCCAAAGTACTCCCATGGAATAAAGCCAGTTTTAAGTTATTTGCAAATTTATTTCAACCTTCTCTTTTTTCACATAAATTTCTGGTTCTTTGATTTCTTCTTTAAACTGATTGTAATATTTTATCAGTTACCTAATTTTATTAATGAGTTAAACAAATTTTTGGCATGTGTGCATTTGATATTTGTATGATAGACAGGTCTTTTAAGTTTTGCCACTTACCATCACAGAAGAATACAGGTCATCCTCTTGTGTAAGAAATAGTTGTAGTCTCATATTGGTTGGGTCAGGTTAAAAAAGCAGGCATAAAGTGAAGGTAATGACAGCCAGTTAAATTACTGGTAATAAATCTCTCCTTGTATTCCTTCTCTCTTATACTTCTTAAGGTGAATATTCCCTGGCTTTAAGAATAAAAACTAAATACTTGATTAATGGTGGACACCTATTAGATAAAAAGTACTACATAATTACCATTATATTTGGTAAAGTGGCTTGTGCTCACTGTATCTTATGAAGAAATAAGATATTCAATTTAATTCAAATAAACTCAATTCAATTCAAATCAACATACCTCTACTCTAGGTGTTCTAGAGACACTTTAAATTTAAATAAACTAGTTTTCATAATTCAAATAAGACATATTTTGTGTAGTTCTTTTAAATTCTTATGGAAAACTATTTCATAATTATGAGCTACTTTTCAGATTTGTATATAAGCAATAACCAATTATCAATATTTCTCTTAGGTACTGCCCAGGAAAAAGAAAACGGTTTTTACCCACAGTCTTATTCAGACAGAGATATTTTTCAGTTGTTCATGCCAGTCCCCTCACCTTCATTAACACCAAAGAGTTATTCACAATGAAGAGAACATATTTACCAATGGAAAACATGTTGACACCATGAAATGATCCTTTCTTCATATTAAATTTAGGAAGATAAGACTATACGGCCATTTAATTTGAGGAGATATTTGTATGTTCAATTGTGATTATTTAAAAATCTTTGTAGGAAATTGTTATATTTGCAATTACTTTGACTAAATATAAACAATAAACATGCGCTTTTAAAAGACCTATATAACTAAGCAATTTCTTATGGCTTTTCTTAGGGAAGCATACTCTTTTGCATATCTAATGTTGTGGCAGCTTGAAATGGAAGGGATCATGTATTAGTCAACTTGGGCTGCAATAACAAAATATCACAGACCAGGTGACTTAAATGAGAAAAATTTATTTTCCCATAATTATGGAGTCTGGGAAGTCTAAGGTCAAGATGCCAGCAAGTTTGGTTTTTGATGAGGGCTCTCTTCCTGGCTTGTAGGTGGCCACCTTCTTGGTGTGTCCTCACATGGCATTCCTTGGTGTAAGTGGGGAGAGAGAGAGAAATAGACTCTCCTTTGACTCTGTGTGTACATATATTTTGTTACAAATTGGAGAAGAAATTATTCAATCTTAATAATGTTTGTGTATACTAGCACACTTATACCTTAAGGAGAAACTATCTCTAGATTCATGAAACCATTGAAGTACAAATGTAAGATATTTTTACATTTTGTTAATGAAATGCATTTCCACACTACAGTGCAATTAGTGAATCCTGGTCTTTGGATTCTTCAGTTGGGAATAGGACCTCAGGTTTGAGCAAAAATATAATATTCACTTACATTACAGTTTTTCATGAAAAAAAATGTTCATATTTCCTCATTTATGTTGTAAAATCCTTCCAAGGATACTTTTAGTGAAAATCAGAATGAGATTTTGATAACACAGCTGAATGTGTTGTAAGAAAGAAGAAGTTAGTAAAGCCCTTAGTGCCAATAGACATCTATTAATTCATTGTGACTCTACCCAGCAAAGAATCAACTAGTCAGGACCTCTAGAGATAAATGGTTATCATAGGCTGTATTACAGGCTATATGTCTGCCAGAGTGAAATTGTATCAACTGATATATTTACATAAATTATATTTTAAATTTCTCTCTAAGGTTTGCACATGAACCCACTGAATCACCACCTTGCTAACAGTAGCCTATGCACCCAGTGTTTCTTGGTTTACTATTTTTCTTGGCCACAACATGAAATGCAACAACTTAACGCTGTCATGTTTCACCAACCTTCTTGATTACCAGAAACTGACCATTAGTACTACTCTCACAGTCATTTTCTTGACTTTAGAAAATACTCCTTTGAGGTCTTCTGATGAATTATATGGCCTCTACTGTCTTCTGGCAGCTTCCTTATATTACTTTTTCAATTAAGATGATTTACAAAAGGAAACATAAATTGACCCACATGCAAACTCTATTATTGGGAAGTTTCTATGCAAATGTTATTTATTGGGAACTGATCACTAAGAATCATAAGAAAAAATAGTTGGTATTGACCCAGGTAGTTCAGTTCCTGTAATTATCATACTCAGTCATACAAATCATGGCTATATGCAGCCAAAGATCCATGAACGAAATTTTCAGTAACATCATTAAAATTCAGAAGACAGACTCTGGAGCCAGACAGACTTGAATTTAAATTCCAGCTTCACCACAAATGAACTTAACCTTCTGGAAGCTAACCTATCTAAACTTCTCTTTCTTCATTGGAAGTTGATAAAATTAGGGATTATGTATATAATCACCTAGTACTGTTCCTTACAAATTGTGAGAAGTCACTTAATTGCTGGTATTACTGAATTTTTTTTATTATATATGTGAGAGGCCAGGCTATTACTTGACCTTCATGGAGGTGAGTATTATGACACAAATTATAATCTCTAGATATATATGGCTTTGTTGAAAATATTAAATATTCTATTTTTATAAGGTAAATGTAAAACTCCTAAAAGTTTCCTTACATTTGTATTTATTAAATATCATCCTACATAAATTGTAGAGAGTAGATCTGCCTTTTTTGCAAAAAGGCAAAAGTGGAGGCAGAGGGACCAGTTAGGAGGCTACTAGTACAAATACATTTTGGCAATAATTTGGGAAAAGGTGCTGGCAGTCTGATGGAAAGATGCAGATAGATTTGAAAGGTATTTATTATATAAGATAAATTGAAGAGTCAATGATAGAAAATGGGGTTTTAGAGGGTAGATTCTAAGATATTAATAACTCCTCAGATTTTAGCTGAAGCAGTAGTTTGACTATGCTGTCATTTACTGAGAAAGAAAACGATAGAGTGAAAATCAGGTTTGAAGATAAAGTGAATTTAGTGTCTTTTTAATTGATACATAATTGTTACATAACTGGCATACAATAAAATTCACAAATATTAAGTGTTCAATTTGATGTGTTTTGACTATTTTATGCACTGGTGTTGAAACAAAATAACATGTGGAACATTTTCATAATCTCAGAAAATTCCGTCATGTCCCTTTTCCAGTCAATTTCAGCCATCTTTCCCAAGCAATAATTCTCTGACTTTGCCATTCTAGCAGATGTGAAAAGATCTCCCTTTGCTTCTTGTTTTAATTTGTATTTCCCTGATTACAAATGTTGTAATCCTTTGTCCCTTTTCATGTGCTGTTTTCCATTGGAATATCTTATTTGGGGAATTATTTATTGAAATACTTTACCCATTTATTTAAAAAAAAACTGAGTTAATCAACATTTTATTGTTTATTGCAGAGATTTTATATATTCTATATATAAATGTTTTGTCCTATGTATGTCTTGTGAATATTTTTCCTAGTCTGTGACTTATCTACTCACTTTCAAAATGGAATCTTTGCATGAACATTCTCCAATTAATCAATTTTACTTTCTTTAAGATTTATGTTTTTTTGTGTCCTGACCAACAAATCTTGGCTTGCTCTAAGGCTATAAAGACAATATAGTCTGGATTATTTTGGAAGTTTTATGTTTCTGGGTTTTTAATTTAGGACTATTCTATGATTTCAATATGTCCCCCAAAGTTCATGTGTTGGAAACTTAATCCCAATGTCACGGTGTTGGGCTGTGGGACCTTTAAGAGATGATTAGGTCATGAGGGCTCTGACCTCGTGAATGAATTAATGCTGTCACAGAGGGAGTGAGCTCCTGGTAAGAACCATTTCTCTTGTGTGAGTGCACACATAGGTGCTCTCTTGCCCTTTCTCCTTATGTCATGGGATGATGCAGTGAGAGGGCTCTCACAAGATGCAGGCCCCTTGACCTTAAACTTCCTATCCTGCAGGACTGTAAGAAATAAATTTCTGTTACTTATAAATTACTCAGTCTCGGGTATTCCATCTTAGCAGCACAAAATGAAGCAAGATAGCCTATGATTTATTTCAAATTTATTTTTCTGTATGATGTGAAATAGAAGTTTAGTTTCATATTTTCCTTATAGATATTTTTAGTTGTTTCATTGTAAGTCAAAGAAAAAATGCCTTTCCTTTCCTGATTCATTTATCAATTGACCAGAAATGTGTGAGTCTACTTCTAGACTCTTTATTCTAGTCATTGGTTGCTTTGTCTATCTGACATCAGTATCATGTGGTTTGAATTATTGTTGCATTTTAAGTTTTGAAATCAGTTTATGTAACTCCAGCTCTGTTTAATTTGTTAAAAGATGATTTTGGATATTCCAGGTACTTTGCATTTCCACATGAATTTTGGAATCCTCCCAAAAATTACTACTAGATATCTACTGGGATTTTGTTAGAGATCATGTTAAACCCATAAAGTAATTTAGAAAGAATAAACATCTTAAAAACATTGAATCTTCCAACCCATAATTATGGCAAATCTATCCCTGTACTTAGGTCTTCATTAATTTCTTTAGGCAATGTTTTCTATTTTCAGTATAAAGACTGTATACATCTTTTGTTGGACCTAGTTGTAATATTTAATTTTTTGATATTACTTTTAATGGTATTAGTTATTATTAGTAGATAGAAATACAATTCATTTGTATATATGTGTCTTGAATCCTGTGATCTTGATCAATTCACTTATTAATCTTAGTCATTTTTGCAGACTCTATATATACAATCATATCATCTTTGAATAATGACAGTTTTACTTATTTCCTAGTTTAAATGTCTTTTGTTTATTTTTAAACATTTTTACTTTGTTACATTGGCTGGACATTCAGTGAAATGCTGAATAGACGTTGTGAGAATAAATATTCTGGTCTTGTTTCCTATCTTAGGGGAAAGAGCTTATTATTTCATCATAACTTATGATGTTAGCATTAGACTTTTCATAAATTCTTCATATTGGATTGAAAAAATTTCCTCCTATTTTTAGTTCAATGAGTTGTTTTTTAATCATGAATGGGTGTTGAATTTTACCAAATGCTTTTTATGCTGTTTTTGAGATAGTCATATGGCTTTCTCTTCCATTGTGTTAATGTATTGTGTTACATTGATATTTATTTATTATTTTTAGTTTTATTTTTAATTGACAAATAATAATTATATTAATATATATGGGGTACAATGCGATGTTTAGATATATATTTATAATGTGAAATGATTAAATCAGGCAAATTAACAAATATATCACCTCACATACTTAACATTTGTGGTGAAAACATTAAAATCTACTCTTTTAGCAATTTTGAAATATACAATAAATTATTATTTATTATAGTCACCATTCTTTACAACAGATCACTAAAGCTTAATCATGCTGTCTGACTGAAACTTTGGACCCTTTGATCACATGTCGCTTTTCCCCATGTGCTCCCCTCCACCAGCCTCATCATTCTACTCTCTACTTCCATGGGCTCAACTTTTTTTAGATACCACATTTGAGTGAGATAATGCAGTACTCGTCTTTCTTTGCCTGGCTTATTTCACTTAGCATAATGTCCTCCAGGTTTACCCATGTTGTTGCAAATAACAGAATTTCCCCTCTTTTTAAGGCTATAAGGTATTTCACTGAGTATATATACCACGTTTTCTATGTTGATTCATCTGATGATGGATACCTGAGATGCTTCCATATCTTAGCTATTGCCAATAATGCTTTAATGAACATGAGAGTGTAGATATCTTTTTGACGTATTGATTCCAATTTCTTTGGACATTCCCAGGAGTGAGATTTCTGAATCACAGGGTAATTCTGTTTTTAGTTTTCTGAGGAATCTCCTTACTATTTTACACAATGGCTATATTAATTTACATTCCTACCAACAGTGCACAAGAGTTCCCTTCTCTCTGCCTACTCACCAACACTCATTATCTTTTGTTTTTTTGATAATAACCATTCTAACAGGTGTGAAGTAATGTCTTATTGTGATTTTTATTTGCATTTCTCTGATTATTTGTGATGGAGAGCACTTTTTCATATATCGGTTGGCCATCTCTATGTCTTCTTTTGAATAGTATGTTTAGATCCTTTACCCATTTTTTGATGGAATTGTTTATTTTCTTGCTGCTGAACTATTTGAGTTTCTGATATAATTTTGATAATAGCCCCTTATCAAATGTATGATGTACACATATTTTATTCCAATTATGGAGTATCTCTTCACTTTATTAATTGATCCCTTTGCTGTACAGAAACTTTTTAACTTGATATTATCCATTTTGTTTATTTTTGCTTTTGTTGCCTGTGCTTTTTTTTTCATATTCAAGAAATCTTTGTCCAGACCAACATTGTAGAGCATTTTTCTTATCTCTTCTTCTAGCTGTTTTACAGTTTTAGGTCTTCCACTCAAGTCTTTAATCCATTTTGAGTAGATTTTTGTATTAATTTATGGTGTGAACTAAGGGTCCAATTTCATTTTTCTTTTGTTTGTAGATGTTCAGTTTTCCCACACTATTTATTCAGTAGACTGTCCATTCTCTATTACGTGTTCTTGGCACCTTTATCAAAAAATGACCATAAATACATGGGTTTATTTTAGGGTTCTCTATTTGGTTCCATTTGTCAATGTGTCTGTTTTTATGTTGGTACCATACTGTTTTGATTATTATAGCCTTGTAATAGAGTTTGAAGTCAGGTAGTGTGATCCCTTTAGCTTTGTTCTTTCTGCTCAAGATTGCTCTGGCTATTTGGGGTCTCTTATGGTCCTACATAAATTTTAGAATGCTTTTTCAAATTCTTTGAAAAATGAGACTGGAATTTTGATAAGGATTGCATAAATCTGTAAATCTCTTTGGGTATGATAGACATGTTATAATTCTTCCTATCCATGAACAAAGGATACCTTTCCATGTTTAAAATAATTTTCAGTATATAGATCTTTCACCTCCTTGGTTAAATTTATTCCTATGTATTTTATTTATTGATTGACTGATTATTTATGCCATTATGAATGGAATTGATTTTTTAGTTTTCTTTTCAGATAGTTCATTGTTAATGAAAAGAAACACAACTGATTTTCGTTTGTTGATTTTGTACCTTGCAACTTTATTGAATTTGTTAATCAGTTCAAATAGTTTTTGGTGGAATGTTAGGGTTTTCTCTATATAAGAACATGTCATCAGGAAACAGATACAATTTCATTTCTTTCTCTCCTATTTGGATGCCTTTCATTTCTTTTTCTTGTCTAATTGCTCTGGCTAGCACTTCTAGTAATATGTTAAATAGAAGTCATAATAATGTCCATCCTTGTCTTCTTCCTGATTTTAGAGGAAAGATTTCCAACTTTTCACCATTGAGTATAATATTAGCTGTGGGCTTTTCAAATATGGTCTTTATTGTGTTGAACTACATTCCTTCTATGCTGAATTTATTGTGAGTTATTATCATGAAAGGATGTTAAATTTTGTCAGATGCATCTTCTGCACCTATTGAGATGATCATGTGGTTTTTATCCTTCATTCTGTTAAAATGGTTTATCGCATTTATTGATTTGTGTATGTTGAACTATCCTTGCATCCAAGGGATAAATACCACTTGATCATGGTGGATGTTCCTTTTTATGTGCTGTTGAATTCAGTTTGCTAGTATTTTGTTAGGGATTTTTGCATCTATGTTCATCAGGGATATTGGCCTATAGTTTTCTTTTCTTATAGTATCCTTGTCTGGTTTTGGAATCAGGATGTTGCTAGATTAATAAATTGAATTAAGAAGTATTCCTTCTTTAATTTTTTGGAAGAGTTTGAGAAGAATGGGTATTAGTTCTTCTATAAATGTTTGGTAGAATTTCATTGTGAAGCCATTTGGTCCTAAGATTTTCTTTATGGGAGTTTATTTTTTTTAAATCATTGATTCCAACTCTTTACTTACCATTGGTCTGTTTAGATTTTCTATTTCTTCTTGATTCAGTCTAAATAGATTATTTATTTCCAGGCATTTATTAATTTCTTATAGGTTATCCACTTTGTTGAAGTACAACTGTTCATTGTAGTCTCCTATGGACCTTTGTATGTCTGTGGTATCAGTGGTAATATCTCCTCAGAAAATTCAAATATTTCTGAATTTATTATTTCAATATTCTCTTTTTTTTTCTTAATCTGGCTAAAGATATGTTGATTTTGTTAATCCTTTTAAAGAAACAACTCAGTGACATTGATTATTTCTATTGTCTTTCTAGTCTCTATTACATTTATTTCTGCTCTGATCCTTTTTATTTCCTTCCTTCTACTGATTTTTGGGCTTAGTTTGTTCTTCTTTTTCTAATTTTTTGAGGTATAATTTTAAGTTGCTTATTTGATTCCAATCTTCTTATATTTGTTAAGACTTCTTTTGTGGCATAACATATAATCTATCCTGGAGAATGTTCTGTGTACACTTGAGAAGAATGTGTATTATGGTGCTTTTGGATGAAATGTTCTATGTATGTCTGATCTGTTAGGTCCATTTTTTAGTCTAAAGTGTTGATCAAGTGCACTGTTTCCTCATTTATTTTGTCTGGATGATCTGTCTATTGTTAAAAGTGGAGTACTAAAGTTCCCTATTATTATCGTATTGTAGTCTATCTCATCCTTCAGATCTAGTAATATTTGCTTTATATATTTAGGTGCTTCAATATTGGGTGCTTATCTATATTTAAAATTGTTCCTCTGGATAAATTTACTCCTTTATTGTAATGTAATAACCTTTTTAGATCACTTTTTTGACTTAAAATATTTTGTCCAATATAGGTATAGCCACCTTTGCTATTTTTGGTCACCATTTGCTTGGAATATTTTTTTCTATCCCTTCATTCTCGGTCTATGTTGTGTGGCCGTAAGGCTAAAGTGAGTCTTTTACAGGCAGCACATTGTTGGATATTGTTTTTTAGCCATTCAGTCACTCTGTGTCTTTTGATTGGAGAATTTAATTAATTTATATTCAAGGTAATTATTGACAGATAAGCACTTCCTACTGCCATTCTGTTAATTTTTTACTGATTGTTTTATTATTCTTTGTCTCTTTCAATCTTGCTGTCTTTAAGATTTGTTGTATTTTGGTGGTAGTATGCTTTTATTCCTTTCTCTTTCCCTTTTGCATATCTACTAGAAGTTTTTTGTTTTTTCTTTGTGGTTATTGTGAGACTTACATAAAATATCTTATATATCTTCATACTTAAATCCCAAGGCTTCACAAAGAGAATTTTGTTTGTGGATGGGGGCAGAATACTTATTGTTGCAGGATACAAGTGGGTGACCTTGTATTCCACCATCTTGCTGATGTACATAACTGTTACATTGATTTTGGAACAATAAACCAAACTAAATGTCTGGGATAAATTACATTTGGTAATGGCATATTACTCTTTTTAAATATGGATGAATTGGATTGATTAATATTTTATTATGGATTTTTACATCTGTCTTATGAGGAATATTGGCCTGCAATTTTTTATTATAATATTTTCACCATAATTTGGTTTCATGGTTTTTCTGGTCTCATGTATTGTGTTGAAAAGTGTTCTCTCTTCCACTAATTCCTGAAAGTTTATGTATGATAGATATCATTTTTTTCCTTAAATTGTTGGCAGAATTCAACACTGAATCTCTCTGGACCTGAAGTTCTTTGTGGGAAAAAGCTGATACTAATTTCTTTAACAGCTGTGGGTATTTTTACATATTTTCTATTTCTTTTTGTGTGAGTTAGATAATTCTCCATTTCATTTAAGTTGTCAAATTCATTGGCATAAAGTTGTTCAAAATATTCCCATCTAATCATTTTAATTGCTATGTTATTTCTAATGATTTCCCCCTTTTTATTCCTGTTGCTGTTAATTTGTGTTCTCTCTCCAAGAAACAACAGCAGGTTAATTTGTTAGTTTGAAATAATGGCAAAAGCCCTCCACAGTCTTTGGTAGTAACTTGAAAATTTTTTTTGCAGCTCAAAATTTTTCTAATTTGAAATTGATAATGATGCTTTTGCTGTTTCACCAGCTTTTTTCTTTTCTAGTTATCTCTATCCATTAATAACCAAACAATATTTCTAAATTTATTGGTGCAAATAACAGATGTCAGAGGTAATATTTAAAGAAGCATAGTGGGTTAGTTTCACTGATAACTAAAAAATAAAATACACAATATTTCTTTACAATTGAGAAGTACTGGGGTATTCGTATGTTGACATTAACTGCACTGTTTCTTAAAACTAGATTAATTTATTGAGCCATTCAAGAATTATTGAGAGCTCTTTTTGAGCTAACCCTTTTGCAAGGTGCTGGAAATAAAATAACGAATAAGATACAGTTTCTGCCCTGGAGGGGCTTACAATTGAGTGTTGAGAAAGACAAGTTATTATCACAGTATGTGGCAGTATGATAAGTGATATGATAAAAGTAGACACAAATAACATAAAAAGGAGTACTTAACTCGTATCTTAATTAGGAAAGACTCCTTAGGGAGGAAATATTATGTAAACTCAGTTCAGGAGAGCAAGTGAAAGTTAGCTAAGCTACTTCCAGATTTGTCTCCCGCAGAGACTATGGAATAATACAGTTGATCCTCATTATTCATGGATTCTGTATTTGCAAATATATAATGTGTATTTTTAATCCCCAAATCAATACCCATGGCATGTTTGCAGCCATCCACAGACATGTACAGAGCAGTGAAAAATTTGAGTGATCTGATGTGCACATTCCCACCTGAGGTCAAACGAGGTAATGTTTTTTCATCTGGGATCAGCTCTCATACTGTAAACAAAGTGTTCCTTTCTTGGTCTATGTGGTACCACATTTTCTGCATTTGTGCTTTTTGTTGATGATTTCACTGTTTGAAATGACCTGAAACATAGTGCCAAAGTGCTGTCTAGTGTTCCTAGGTGCAAGAAGACTGTGATGTGCCTTATGGAGAAAATACACGTTAGATAAGTTTCATTCAGGTGTCAGTTACAGTACTATTGGCTGTGAGTTCAATGTTAATGCATTAAAAACGTGTTAAATAAGGAGTCTTTAAAAAGAAACACACATGAAATAAAGTTATGTTTGATTGATTGATGAAAATATTGTGACTAGAGGCTTGCAGGAACCTAAGCCCGTATTCTCTTAGGAGCAATGGTTCGGTATTCACTAATTCAGTGAATGCCATGATTTTATTGAAAATAACAATTGTGAATAATGAGAATAGGCTGTAAATGCTTGTTGTTTAAGCCACTAAGTTTTGAGGTTAAATGGTTATGCGGTAATAAATAACTAATTCAACATACAAAGTTCAGTAAATAGCCTTTTCATAAGGCCTACGTGCTCTGATAAATAAAACACCCATCCAAGAGTATGTTTAACAAACAGCCAAAAAACGTGGGGACAGAATAAATGTATACATTTGGAACTATTGTGTTTTAAGATGTTAATCGCTCTATGAAAAAGACACCTGCACCCGAATGTTTATAGCAGCGCAATTCACAATTGCAAAGGTGTGGAAACAGCCCAAGTGTCCATCAATACATGAGTGGATTAGTAAAATGTGGTATATGTATACCATGGAGTACTATTCAGCTTTAAGAAACAATGGTGATATAGCACCTCTTGTATACTCCTGGAGACGGTTGGAACGCATTCTACTAAGCGAAGTATCCCAAGAATGGAAAAACAAGCACCACATGTACTCACCATCAAATTGGTAGTGACTGAACATCACATAAGTGTACATATAAGAATAGCATCTATTGGATGTCGGGTAG
>RJWJ010029261.1:0-20766 GCA_004363605.1 Indri indri
AAAAAGAAAAAAACCTCAGTGTTTAAGTATATACTACATACATATTTAAAGCAAACAGCTACAAATTTGAATGTTATTGAGTATACTTTTCATTCTTGCCTACAGCTATTTTAAATGACAAACAAAACTGATACAAATAAAACTAATCTTTCAAAGAGAGATCTGTAATATGGGAACCTTATAGAGAATTACCTTCTAAAAAATATGATGATATAAAGGAAAGGTTAAACAGGTTTTTACCCAACTGTACAGGCTAACAGTCACCAATTTGCTTGGTTATTCTAACACCACTAACACTTTGATTCAATCAACTTGGTCAGAATGTTTGGATGAAGCCCCAGAAGGACTTTAAATCTCATAAATTTAGACTTAGAAATATTCATTAATTTACAATCTAACTCCCTTCCTTCACAGATGAAGAAACTGAGGCTGATAACTTAATTGACTAAAGGTTGAAAGCTCTTTGACTCTTTAGAAAAACTCGAAATCATTGATGTAGTGCTGTATTTGACTCATTGGCATCCAAGAATATCCAATTAATTCCAGGAGAAGCTAATTTTAGTTCACTACGGCCCTGGAACCGGAAAAAACATACCTGTAGCCTAACAAACTTCCAAAGAAGACAGAGCTGTAAGACAAAGGCTCTAAATTAGAGCTCAAATCTCACCCAACACTATATACATCAGAGGGTAGAAGCTATTGTAAGAAATGCCTCTGTAATAAATTACAAATTAAAAGAAAATAGCCAGAATAATACTTCAAACCAGTGGTTCTCAACCTCTATTGCATGTCAGAAGCAGACTTCTTCCAAAATATATACACAAAGTGTCCTCAAAGACTGAATATGTAGGTCTACCTATTATGGGGCCAGGTATCTGTGCACGGAGATTCTCATGAACACTACAGTTTGAAATCCCTTGTTTCCAGAAATTTCATTATTCTGTACACATTACGCATATGGGTGTGTATTAGATTTGCCCTAATAAGATTATTCAGTTTCATCTCACCAATGAAACCAGGCACACAGAGAAGGCATCATATTACACCACAACAGACCCACCACACTGGGTCTTTGCTCTTAACGCAGTGAGGAAGAGTACAACTGAGTCACAAAATTTGAGATACTCCAATATAATGGCTAGTAGCCACCTTCTTTCTAACTAGGAATTTAGGAACATACCAAGCATTATGACACCAGGAAATGCATGAAGCAAAGAAACCTTACATCGTCTGCCCTTCTAGGCACGTGATTTAAGAGTGTTTTGGATATTAATTTTAGTAAGAGTATATTTTCCATTTACATCTTCTATAAATACCCCTTAAGTTTACACCAGGTGGTTAGAGGAAGATTCTGCAGTTCCCCAGGGCAATAGCAAATAATGTTTCAGTGTTTCTGAGGAGTCTCATTTGCCTGATGCATGACTGTTAAAGGTACATTTCCCTACACAACCCTAAATCAGTTTTCGCATTTGCATATTCCAGGTTTACTCAGGAATGCACGACTTAAGAATCACAGGTGGTTGCTCAGTAAATCAAAGGCTCCCAGAAGATTAGGTTTTATAATGCTTCCTGAAATTTACAGCTCCACTTTGCCCGCCTGTTTGAATTCGGATGACTCCAAGTAGATCCCAAAATTATAAATCAAAGTATCTCAGAAGAGTATTATTCTATTTTAGTACTTTTACAGCTTACTCTACTTAAAGTGAAGTGATAGCTATTTCTATGCTTTCTATTAAAAAAAAAAAAACCCAGCATGGATTTTAGTTAGACTTCTTTCTGCAAAAATCTCATCAGTTTTATATATTTAAAAAACAAATACTTTTCAGCCTAATTTAGACTAACGAGTTTACATGCACAACACTGACATACCAAAACAAAAGCTAAGGCAAATAAGCCAAGTGAACCCCCCTTCAAAATTAAACACACACACACACACACACACGTGTACAAACCTCGGCTAACTGATTAACTCTAATCACTTAATGACAGGCCAGCTTTGATCAAGTAACAGATAAATAAAAGAGTCACCTCTTTGGAATCAGTTAGACCCCAGTTCCACTCTTGGCTCAGATACTTCTCAGTGCGTGACCTTAGGCAAATTACCCTACCCTCTCCAGGCCTCAGTTTCTTCCATTGGAGGTGTTAATAGTGGCTGCCTCTTGCATTTGTTGTGAGGACCAAACGAGATGATGACTGCAAGTGCTCCATAAACGCTAGCTGTTGTTATTGGCTAGGAGGACTGCGTTCCCAAGTCTGCCCCCTCCAAATTCAAGACACACGAAGTAAAGCACTTTAACAAGAACACAAAGAGCGAGCTTTAATTCTACAAGGGATCTCCGACTGTAGGCTCTCTTCATCCTCCAGTTCCTCAAATGAATGAATGAGTGCCTAGGAGTTGCTCTGCAAATAGCTGTCTCTTAAGAATCACCTCTGCTGACTTTAAGGTAACTGTCTTCCACCATCAATTAAACACCCACAAGCACACCAGCAGCGAGGCACTCCAGTCATGCACATTTCAGCGGAGACAGCGAGTCTAGGCGAGTCCTTGATGCCCACAGGCAGCCTCCATTCATTCTCCCCTCCACCGCAGACCCTTCTCCTTAAGTCCAGGGTCCAGCCCCACCCCCAACCCTTCCGCTCGCGCCGAGCGTCTCTCCCTGCCCTCCGCACCCCGGGTGAACCTGTCACCCCACCGAGTGACCGGCTGGCGATAGGGCCCACCTCACCCCTGCCCTCGGCACCGAGGCCCAGGGGTGCAGCCGTCCCCTCGGCCGCCGAGGAGGGGCGAAGTGCCGCCCGGCCCGCCTTTCCTCCCCAGGGACCCGCCAGTCCCGGCTGGGCCCAGCCGGAGATAGCGCGTAATAAGAGGGAGGGGAGAGCTGTCCGAATCCGCCTTCCCCGGGGTCCCTACCCGGCAAGTGACCCCCTTACCCCAACCCCCCAGAGGCTCTCAGACTGGGATTACGATGCCAGGGCTGCCCCGAGAAGCCCCCATAAAAAGGAAGGGGAGACACCCCCATACTCACCCACCATCTCCTCCCCCTCAGCTGTTTACCTCACAGTTCTTCCAGCCTACAGGGCGCCGCCATCTTGGACGTACGGCACCTCCCCCCGCGGTGAAATGTCCACGGCCGGACGCGGCCTCCGCCACGAAAAAGAGTCCCCGGCCAGGCCTAGCCTACTTTTCGAACCAAAGGGAGGATGACGCTAACCCTAACCCTAACCCTAACTCTAACCCCACCGAACAGAAGAGGCTGTTCCACTCATTAATGATGATGTGAGCTGGCCGAGAGGAAAAAACAAGAAGAGTTTTTAAGGTAGGGGGGGCGGGGACCGGCGGAAGGATTCCGCAAGGCTGACTCTGAGTGATCTTGTGACTCTGAAGGAGGCAAAAAGAAGGCCCGGCACGGCGGGGAGGAGCCACGCGAGAACCCGAGAGGCGGGGCGGCGGGTCACGTGGCCGGGCGGGCGGCCGGGCGCTAGGAGAGGCGTAAACAAGCCGGCCCGGCTGGGTGTGGTTGCGGCGCCCTCCTGCCCGTCCTGCGTGCGGTGCTGCCGGGCGCAGGCCGAGGGTCCCCCAGGGTCTCCCAGCGCGCGGCCGCAGAGCTGCGATCCTACTTCCCAGAGAGCCACGGGGGCCCGCGTGGGCGGTGCAGGGCCTGCTAAAGCTGGGCCAGGCAGCCCTCTTTCCTTGGCAGCGTACTTGCAAAAGCCCATTTCTGGCCTTTGCCTTCAAGCCGTTGACACTTCGCACCTAGGCATGACATCTGTGGAAAACCAACGCTGAGGAGGAGGAGGCAGCTTTAAAATCAGAACACCCAGATTCATTTCCTGCTTTGCTACCTCCTCACTGTGACAAGACTTTAAGTCCTCTAAGCCTGTTTCTTCCTCTGAAATGCGCGTGATAAAATTTGTCAAGTGAGGAATCAGGTATGGAAAGTATTCAGCTCAAGCCCCACGCCTATGCCCAGTGGCTCACATAGTCCCACCAGCTGGGACTGAGGCGAGAGGATTGCTTGAGGCCAAATGTTCAAGACCTGCCTGGGCAACATAGTGAGACCCTGTCTCCAAAAACAAAAAAAAATAGGAGGTGGCCTTATCATGAGACAGGATATAAGTGTGAGAGAGGGGCTGGAGAGTGGAATGAAGTCTAACTGTGGTATCTGAAAGGCTTTTGAAGGAGTGGGCATCAGGCTGGGTTTCAAAGAAAAGGTAGCTTTTATGAAACAAATGGGAGAGGCAGCTGGAAAGAGAAGAACATTCCAGGCAGAGGGAACCGAAGGAGCAAGAGCCTAGCGGCAAGAAAATGCTGGTGAGTTATGGGAGTACCACGTTTTGTCATAGGAACCAATTGAGTCACAGTGCAAGGCAGACGGTGGTTAGGAGCCAGGTGTGTGAGTGGCCAGGGTAGTGGGTGCTGTCAATTCCAAGCAGGCCCTGGGTGGTTCAGGGTAGGGCTGCTGCTAGCCAGTGTGGCATCTTTAAGAAAATTAGAAAAAGGCACCCCTTCTGGGCCCATAGCCCCTATGAGCAGAGCCCTGGCTGTATTTTGGCCACTACCCACCTACCCTGAACCCTCCTGTGGCCTTTGAGCAGTGAACAACCTTTATAACCATAGGTCTTGAGCTGTGCAGGCTCATGAGGGAGGTAGGGATTGAGCTGGGGATTCCACTGGTCTAACATGGTCACAGAGGCAGTCAGGGGAAGCCAAGAGTTCTCGATTCAAACAGGCCAGAGTTTGAGTGTAGGGTTCTGCCATTGTACTAACCGGGTAAGCCTTAGTCTCCTCACCTGCAACATCCGGGTAATAATAATGCCTACCTCATGGGGATTTGGGGTGGATTGAGAGAGAGATTAAGGTATAACTGGCATAAAGCCTCCTTCAATTAATGTTAGTTACCTATTAGCGATGTTCACCCTCAGAATCCATCGCTCCCAGCAGTGGGTCCACCAAATGCTAAATTCTTCTGTGCAGCTGCCCAAACATAATCTGCTTTGGGGGCCAGAGATGCAGAGATTGGGGAAGAAGGGGAGGGGTCTGGGTTCTTATTCCCACCAATCAAACCGTTTCATAGGAGTAGATTGCTGCCTTTGCATTTGCACCAGGGCAGGGACTCGAGTGTGTTCAGAGATTTCTGAGACCACCGGTGACTGGGAGAGTTAAGGTTAAGGAATGGGGTGTAGGGACCCACCAGCACTGCTCCAGAGCTCTGACCCAGGAAGTCACCCCATGGTTCCATGACCTCATCTCGCCAGAATGCACTCCTCTGTGGAAGGGAGCAGTGATACACAGAGCTCATCAACTCTTCCCTCTCAAGGGGGCCATGACCACATTGTTACTGTTTATACAGTGTCTGGAAGAAGAATGGTAATTGTTATCTCAATATGGACCACCAGGGGCTTGTGAGAAGAGGCTGGAAAGAATAGGCAGAGACAACCCTCCCACCATCTCTGGCCACTTACCAATCTGGGCCACCTGGATATTTTCTGCTTCTCTGGGGTTGATTTTTGTCATTTGCTGAATAAATGTTAATCAGACCACTGTCTTCCAGGCATTACCCGGGAGACTCCTTGTGACAGGGGCTTCCTGGCCAGCCTGTCTGAGCATGAAAGGGCTGAGCCAATGGGTGGTGCTGACTTCATGCATATGGTGGACATCTGTTGCATTTGTCTGTGCAGCATCCCCTCCCCCTTCTTAGAGGGAAAATTGTCCTTCCCAAATTCCCCAAGTGCTGGAGGGCCTGACAATTGCGGTACCACCCTTAGGCCACAGCCGGTGCACCAAGTCTAGCCAATCTGAAATTCCCATCATCTAGCCAAAGTGATTGGCCTATGGTTGGACATGTGACTTGAGCTGGACCAATCAGAGTGCTTCTCTGGGTCTATGTATAGATGCTGAAAGAGAGATACTCTCTTTCCTTACTAAACTGGCATGAAGAAGCTGTGGCCTCTCCCTCCTCCTGTCTTGCTGCAGGCAGTGTGAGAAGTCTGGTCAAAAGATGAAAAAGACACAGACAGAGACAGAGATTGGAAGAAAAATGCATGTTGCGATCTGCATTTCCAGAGTCCCTGAGACCTGCCTCACCCTTGTCTTCCAAGTTCCATGAAGCAATAACTATTTTAGCTGATGCTGGTTTCAGTTGTGTTTTTGTCCCTTGCAAACAAAAGGCCTTCTGGATGCAATGGGATGTGAAGGCCTTTGGAAGGACACCACTAGTCAAAAATGTTTCCCTCTTGGTGCCTGAAGTCCAGCCATTTGAATTGTCCTCTGGCTTCAGTTTTTAGCTGTCTGCGTGGCAACCTTCTGGCCAGGTTCCCTGTCATCAGTGGCCACACATCTTGTGCAGAATCGAGTCCAAGCTCCTGGCAGTAGCCCCCAAGGCCCTCTGTGTGCAGCCCTGGCCTTTCTATTCCCTCACTGTCTAGTGCCATGTCTTCCAGGACCCTGCAACGCCAGGAGGTTTCACGCTGCCCTGCCTTTGCTTAGGCTGTCTCCTCCACCTCCTACTAGATAGCCTCCCAGCCTGTGCTGTTCATTCTCCGTTTGCTCTTCTCTGTCGGGGATCCCCTCTACCTGCCCTGCCTTCTGAGCTTGCTCTCTGACCTCCTGTCGCATTTGACGAAAGTGAAGCAGAGTCAGGGTAGGGAGGAAGGACCTTCCCACCTGGCCTGGCTGTGACCCACAGCTCCCACTGCACGGTGTGTCTCACCCTGTGTGTTACAAATGGCTCTCTCCACTTACTCGTCACACCTAGAGGTGATAACAGCTCCCTACCCTCACTCATCCCTAGGTACTTCACCACTCTTTTTTCTCTGAAGCTGCTCAGACCTGTCTTTTTAATTATCCCTTTGAGGGCACTACTGTTTCCCACCAGGATCCTAACTGCTACACCCACTTCTAAGAGAATCTGCCCCTCGCCTGAGCTACCCTTTGTGAACCAACCCTAACTTGCAGACACACACACACACCCCTGATTGGACCTGGATCAGGGGTAAAAACCTTCGTCATACTGAGCCAGCCAGATTCTCCTTGTTGAGAATTTGCACTGAGAGACCCCAAGGCTGGGACAGATGGTGTTGGTCGAGGCTTGCAACTTTGCATGACTGCAGGGCCCCATTCCAACTGCTGTGCTCCCGGGTTTACAGATCATTTAGAAGACACCTCATACCTGTGCCCTCTGGGGTTGTGCAATAAGACGAGACTGCACTGGTCTGTGGAAGGTCATGTGGAGTTGGGGCCAGCTGTGGCCCCCCCAGCACCCTGAACAGCAGAGATTAAGCAGAAGGAGCAACTGGGAGGCTTGCTGGGGAGGCCAGTATACCCAGACCGGAAAGGAGCAGATGTGGTTTCAGGGGCACAGAGCCCTGAGAGGAAGGAGAGGTGCAGGACAAGTCCCTTGCCTGTGAGGCCTGGCCGTACTTCCTGCTTTGGTCTGGCAGATGCCCCTTATCTTTTCAATAAACTTCACTTTTATCTGAGCTAGTGTAAGTTGGCTTCTGTTCCTGACAACCATGGCCATGGATGGCCAAGAATGTTTTCCTTCCTTCTTCACCTGGATCACACCTGTTCTTCCTCCCAGACTCAACTCCAATGTAATCTCCACCAGGAAGTCTCGAAACCTTCAGAGTGGTGTAAGGGTCTCTGCTCTGAGCCCAGCACCCCCAGCACATGTGTCCCTCTGTTCCTGCAGTGGAACTGCCTGTGTACTGAGTTTGGGTCTGGGGCCCGTCTCCTGCCCGATGCTCAAGTGTTCTGCTGCCCCAGGAGGTGGGATGGGCAAGAGGCCCCTTGAAACATTTCTAGTTCAAGGTCAAAAGCCGGAGGCTTTGGGACCAAGTGTAAGAGGGACAGACCTTTCAAGACTAAGGATAAGAAGGAGCAGTGAGTTTGGGGGGCTCAAGAGTGGCTCTTGCTGGGTGACCCAGTGTCCATGGCAGCTCAGGCACCCTGCAGGGGTTGACCACCTTCTTGGTTTGCTATTACTCCTCCAAATGGAGTGAAATTTATTGTCTCACAGTTCTAGAGGCTGAAGTCCAGACCAAGGTGTCAGCGGGGTTGGTTCCTTGTGAAGGCTCTGAGGAAGAATCTGATCCAGGCCTCTCCCTTGCTTCTGGAGTTTGCCGGCCACCTTTGGTGTTCCTTGGCTTGAGACGCATCACCCCAATCTCTGCCTTCCTGTTTGCTCGGTGTTTTCCCTGTGTGCTTGTCCCTTTGTCCAAAATTTCCCGTTTTTATAATGACACCAGTAATATTGAATTAAAGGCCCACCCTATTACAGTACGACTTCATCTTAGCTAATTACGTCTGCAATGAGCCTGTACATAGCCGCATTCTAAGAAACCGTGGGTCAGGACTGCAACATATGAATTCTGAGGGGATAAATTTAGCCTGTAACAGGTGCCAAGGGCTGAGTTAGTCACACCACCATCCATGGTTTGTGAATGGGTCCTGTCTGTTGTTTGTTTGTTTGTTTTTTAAGAGGCAGGGTCTTGCTGTGTCGCCCAGGCTGGTGGAGTGCAGTGGCCAGATCATGGCTCACTGCAGCCTCAAACTCCTGGGCTGAAGTGATCCTCCTGCCTCAGCCTCCTCGGTACCTGGACTACAGGCCATGTACCACTACACCCAACTAATTTCTAAAATTTTTTTGTAGAGACAGGGCCTTGCTGTATTGCCCAGGCTGGTCTCAGATGCCTGGCCTCAAGTGATCCTCTGACCTCAGCCTCCCAAAGTGCTAAGATTACAGGCATGAGCCTCCTGGCCCACCTCCTCTCTGATTTTTATGCATACATTCATTCATTCCTTTTTATCTTTGTTCCCCACATCTGGTTCCCTCCTCTCTCATGAGCAACTGTTCTAATGTATGTAACGTGTACCCTTCTGTGTGTGTATTTTAATTTGTGTAAGTGGAATTACATAGATGTAGATGGCAATCGGTTTCTTACTTTTCCTGCCCCACTCGGCATTATGTTTTGAAGCTCTGTCCAGGTTGCTTTGTACATATCTAGCCAGTAACTTCTAACTGCTGACGATTATTCAGTGATATGGATCTACCCTAATCTACTCTCCACTCCCCCAGGGGTGAACACCCACGGTGCCACCAGAAACAACACTGCGATAAATGTCACTGTATATATTCCCTTATGGATCGAGCTGAGGATTTCTTTGGGATAAACAACTAGGAGTGGGCGGGTCATAGGGTGCATGGACTTTCTAAGATACGCCACCAAATTGTTCTCCAAGACACCTGCCCTGGTCTACACTCCGACCACCCGTCCACAGACGTGCCCGTATCTCTGCCAACACTTCACATCGACTAGCTCTTCAATTTTTTTCATTATAACAGGGCTAAAGTGACATGTTCTTGTTTTATTAATAATTTGTCTCTCTCTGACATAATGGGATGGAGCCTTTTCATATTCTTGTTAGTCTTGTGGGTTCCTCTGTCTATAAATTGCTGTTCTTATCTTTTGTGCATTTTTCCAGTACAGTTGCTATCTTTTCCTTGTTAATTGGCAGGACTGCTATATATATTCTATTAATGTGTGCCCCCTTATTGGCTATAGATACTTCAAGTGTCTTCTTCCAGTCCGCTACCTACCCATTAACTATCTATATTGTACCTCATTGGAAAAGAGTCATTAATTTTGATGTTATCAGATTCATCTCTTTTTCTTTTTGATGTATACTTTGGGTTTTTGAGGTGTTGTTTGAGAATGCCTTTTCTAACCCTTAGTCATAAAAAAATATTCTTAAGCATTCTATATCTTTGTATTCCTTTGGGAGGCCGAGGTGGGAAGATTGCTTGAGGCCAGGAGTTTGAGACCAGCCTGAGCAAGAGAAAGACCCCATCTGTACTAAAAATAGAAAAATTAGCCGGGTGCAGTGGCATGCACCTGTAGTCCCAGCCACTTGGGAGGTTGAGGCAGGAGGATGGCTTGAGCCCAGGAGTGTGAGGTTGCAGTGAGCTAGGCTGACACCAGGGCACTCTAGCCCAGGCAACAGAGCGAGACTCTGTCTCAAAAAAAAAAAAAAGAAATGATAACACAGCATTATATAGTATTCCCACAGACATAATAGATGTAAATCTTAAAAGAATAAACAATAATAAAAAAAGAGAAAAAATTTACTTTAGGGTCATTTTTAGAGTAGATGGATCTATCTGCCTGGTTCTCAATTTGACACCCTCTCTAAAAATAAATGAGTTCAAATCGTATTAGGTCCTAAAGCTATCATACTCAAGAATTGTACAGATAAAAAAAAAAAAGAATAGCACAGATCACTGAGATATGCCCATACCTCAGGTAAAAGCAAGTTATTAGGTCTTTCTAGCATCTGTCTCGTAATTCCTCCCCACAGATCTGACAAGTAATCCTGCGAATGAGCGAAACCACAGAGCGCAGAGTCACTCTGTGAGGCGTTTCCAAGGACGGGCAGCTACAGAGAAAGCCCCGTTAGCACAGACCTCAGCCAGTGATTTTTTAAAGAAATAAAAAACTGAGAAAAAGCGTCTCTTATGTTTGCCCACATATTTACTATCGTTGGCATTCTTCATGTCTCTGTGTAGATACAAGTTTCTATCTGGTATTATTTTCCTTCTACTTCTTTTATTATTTCTTATAACGTTAAATGAATGCAACAAATTCTCTCAACTTTTATTTATCTGAAAAAGTGCATTTCACCTTTATTTTCGAATGGTATTTTTGCTGGGTATACAATTCTAGGGTGACAGTTTCCTTCTTCAGCTTTTTAAAGATGTCATTCCATTGTCTCCTAGTCTGCATAACTTCTGAGGAGAAATCTATAGTAATTCTTACCTTTGCTCCTCTGGTTTTTTTTCTGAAGTTCATTGAGGTTTTTACCATAAATGTTTGTTGACTGATTGATTGATTGGTTGATTGATTTAAAAATCATCCTGAGTGTATTAACTCTTACACATCCTGAGTGTGGAAGAATTCTCCAGAGAAACAGAAACAATAGGGTGTGTGTGTGTGTGTGTGTGTGTGTGTAAGGAATTGGCTCACATGATTTTGGAGCGTCACAAGTCCAAAATCTGCAGTGTGGGTTGGCAGGCTAGAGACCAGGGAAGAATCAAGGTTGCGGTTCACGTTCATAGGCTGTCTGTTGGCAGAATTCCCTCTTGCTTGGGGAAAGTCAGTCTTGTGTTCTATTCAGGCCTTGAACTGGCACATAACGCTCCCCAATCTGCTTTATGCAAAGTCTACCCATTTAAATACTAATTTCACCCATCAAAACCTTCACAGAAACATTCAGAATAACATTTGACCACATGTATCTGGCCACTATGGCCCAGATGAGTTAAGAGATAAAATTAACCTTTACACTGAGTATCTAGAAAAGTAAGTGTCTTGGCTTCTTAAACTATGTTTTTTAAACCATTCTGCTTAAACTATGTATTTTTTGTTTTTTAAACCATTCTAAGAAAATTTTCTTCTTCCAAAGAAAACCTAGTGTCATAACCTTTGTCTTTTTTTTAAAAAAGAAAAGCATCGATGTAGATTAGAGAACTGTCATCTCCACGAATTATCTTCCAAAAAGGCTTACTTACCAGGTAGACTGGAAAATAAGAAAATCACATGCCGGAATAAGATATGAATGCTGGCAAGGAGAGCTAGACTGCGCAGTAAATGCTGGGAAATACACTAAAGATAGCATCCCCCAGCAGAGATTCCAGGGACCTGTGGATGTTCTTCCCTCCCTGCCAAAGTCCAGCAGTTTGACTGCTCTAAGTACACCCTTTAAAATGTACCATTTTTTGCTGGATTTATTCAAATCAACACATATATTTCAGGACTTTTCTCTTTGGCCTATCACTACCAAAGAATGTAGTTTAACTCCTTAATTTATGTATTAGTTATTTATTGCTATGTAACAAATCATTCTGAAACTTAGTGGGCTTAGAAAGTCTTTTATCTCACGGGGCAGGAATATGGATGTAGTGTAGCTGGGTTCTGCGACTCGGGTCCTTGACAAGGCTGCATTCTAGGTGTCAGCTGGAGCTGTAGTTATCCCACGGCTCTACTGGGGAAGAGATCTACTTCCAGGCTCACACACATGGTTGTTGACAGGACTGAGTTCCTCAAGGGCTGTTGGCCTGATGCCTCGATTTCTTGGCCAGAGGCACCCTCAGTTCCATGTCTTGTGTGCTCACAGTGTAGCAGCTGGCTTCCATCGGAGAGTGCAAAAAAGAGTGCAAGCA
Source organism: Indri indri (assembly GCA_004363605.1). NCBI lineage: Eukaryota > Metazoa > Chordata > Mammalia > Primates > Indriidae > Indri > Indri indri. The sequence goes on from RJWJ010029261.1 coordinate 12,219, forward strand.
AGATGGAAGACACGGTCTATCATAATCTAGTCTTGGAAGTGTGACACCCCATCACTTTTCTATCCTGTTCTTCGGAAGTCACTAGGGAGTCTAAGTGAGTGCCCAAGGAAGTTACCACCCACGTTCAGTGGGAGGGGACTACACGGGGTGTGACTATCAGGAGGAGGAACCACTGGGGTGGTTTGCCTCCCACACTTAGCATTTGATGCTCATTGCCTGGAAAGCTCCTTCCCCTCGTGGCTGCCCTGACACCTTCAGACAAAGTAGCAGCTCCTTCTCTGGTCCCCATAGCACCCTGTTCACACATCTATCATCCCAGGAATCACAATAATAATGTAACAGCCAGCACTTAATGAGGAGTTACTGTGAGTCCAACGTCTTCTAAGCACTTTATATGAATTAAGTGAAAAGCACATAGTTGTCTATGTGTCCATGCAGAGAAACATTCATTCAACAATGATGTTATTAGTGTCTCCTCTGCACTTCTTTGCTAAGCATGGGGGAACTCATTAGTGAACAAGAGAGAGTCCCCAAACTCAAGAATCTTACAGAAATCTTACAGACCAGGATCAGAGACAGAAAAGTGCAAAGGTAATTAAAATACAACCTGGTACATGTTGTGTTGAGTGTTAGTAGAGGGCAGTCCCGTAGCAGACACACCCAAGACCATTCACAGCGGTGGTAATATTTCAATTCGAATGTGAAGAATGAGTAGCAGTTAGCTAGGAAGAGAGGGAGCGTTAGAACGCTCAAGGCAGAGCAAGAGCGTGTGCGATAAAAACAGCAGGGAGAAAGCCAGGAGCGGCATGGTGGGAGGAAGCATACAGAGGAAGGAGAGGCGAGAAGTCCTGACGGCAGCCGACAGGTGGCATGTGCTGAGTGCCAGGCACTGCTCTGTGGCTCTGCATGTACACATTTAACCTTCAGAATAACCCTGTGCAGCAGATGTAATTTTGCAAGGAAGGACACTGAGTCACAAAGACTTGCCCCAGGCACCAGCTGATGAGCGGCCAGTCATAATCACTGCAGGGCTGGTCACGAGGGGCACTGGAGGCATTCGACCCCGGTCCTGAGCTTGGTGAGGAGCCGTGGCGGATTTTAACTGGGCTGACACCAGCTGGGGCATGGAGAGTGGGTGGAGGGGCCAGGACAGGAGGTGGAGAGGGGCCGTTTAGGACCGTGACGTGGTACTCCGGGGGAGCGGGGATGACAGCCTGGACTAAGGTGGTGGAGTGGGAGATGGAGGAGGAGGAGCGTGATTCCAGGATGTTGGCTGGGGTATGAGTGGGAACATGGGTTCATGTCACTTTGGGACCAGCTGACTTGACATGCCAGAGAGACAGGCCCATGGGACATGGTACGGAGTTTAAACTCAAAGGCAGAGACCAAAATTTGGGAGGTGCTAGTGTTCAGAGAGTAACTGAGGCTGGGAGAACAGGCCATGGCAACCAAGGGTGTGCAGTGCGTGCACCAGGGGTGAGGACAGAGAGGGCTGACCTGATTTGGGATCCTGGCTCTGCCACCCAGCTGGGTGCCCTTGGGTGAGTCTCTAAGCCTCAGTTTCTCCATCTGTAACATGGGGATGACACCAATATCTTAAATGCCCATGCCGAGGCTTGCTAGGACAGCCAGTGAGAAACACACAGACGTGTGTAGTGTAGTGCCCGCTGCAGTGTGAGCGCTCAATATGTACTATGTCGTCACCTGCTGTGTTAGTTTCCTAGGGCTGCCGTAACAGTTACCACAACTGGGTGGCTTAAAACAACAGAAACTTATTCTCTCACAATTCTGGAGACCAGAAATGCCACAATCAAGGTGTCGGCCAGCAGAGTCGGTTCCCTCTGGAGGTGCTGAGGGAGGTTCTGTTGCATGCCTCTCCCAGCATCTGGGGGTCACCAGGAGTGTTTGTTCCTTGCCTGGTAGCTGCATCACTCTAATCTCTGCCTCCATCATCACACGGCCTTCTTCCCTGTGTGTCTGTGTGTGTCCTCGCCTCTTCTTACAGGGACACCAGTCATTGGATTTAGGACCCACCCAACCCAGGATGCCCTCATCTGAGCAGAATTACATCTGCAAAGACCCTGTTTCCAAATAAGGTCACATTCTGGGGTTCCGGGTAGATATGAATTTGGGGGGAACCCTATCCAATCCCCTACATCTGCTGTCAAGGAGCATGGGGCCCAGCAGATGAGATGGGAGAGGGATCAATCCTGCTGTTAGCAGAGTCGAGTCCAGCCCCAAACCAACCTGCAAAGTGCTGCAGGAGAAAGAGGTCAAACTTATTGGCAAGGGTGGGATTTGAACTTTGTTTTATCGAGAATTTGATAAATGGTGGTGGGGCCGACAGGCTTTGCAGCAGGAGGACTCAGGTTGAGCACAGGCGTGGGAGCAAGACCACATAAGGCGTGTTTGCCAGAGAAATGGTCAGATTTAGGAAACAGGAGACAAGAAGGCAGGATCTGGAGGACCTTGCTCAAGAAGAAGCCTGACTATATCTGCAGGCAGCGAGGAGCCCCTAACAGTTGTGAGCTGAGGAAAGAGGGAAAGAGAGTGTGGTGAATGTCGGCGAAGGCTTACTCTCGATGTTGCCGCCGCCAGTTTACCTTTGAAAGCCTGGGTTATCTGTGTCCTCCGGGAGGCCGCCTCCTCCATCACATCCCTGATCTCACCTCCAGACACCCCCTGCGATAAAACGTGTGGGGCCACGCTCCGCGTTCACTGGATGTGGAAGAGTTTCACAGCCACCACGAGACCATCTCTCGCCCACCCCCACCCTGAAGCAGACGCGTTCACAACTAGAGCTTTGATTTCAGCTGCTCCTCCTGAAACATGTGCAGTGACCATTTGGAAAAAGATAAAGTTAGATCCCTTGTTCGCGCCCCGCACCAGAATAAACTCCAAATGGATCCGAGCTCTAGGTGTCAAAAGTGAAATCATACAAGTGCTAGAAAAACACATGGGTGAAGTCTTTGTAATTGGGAATAAAGAAAACCCTTCTAAAAATGGCTCAAATGTCAGAAGGAAGAAAAGACCGATAATTTAGATGAGCTCAAACAAAAAAAGCAAAATAAAACAAAAATACTTTTTGCATGGCAGAAATGAAATAAGCAAAGTCAGAAGACAAATGATAAACTGAGAGAAAATATTTGCAACTTATACCACAGAAAACCTCCCTACTATAGGGGAACTCTTTTTTTTTTTTTTTTTTTTTTTTGAGACAGAGTCTCACTCTTTTGCCCGGGCTACAGTGCCGTGGCATCAGCCTAGCTCACAGAGACCTCAAACTCCTGGGCTCAAGTGATCCTACAGCCTCAGCCTCCCGAGTAGCTGGGACTACAGGCATGCAGCACCATGCCCGGCTAATTTTTTCTATATATTTTTAGTTGGCCGATGAATTTCTTTCTAATTTTAGTAGAGGCGGCGTCTCGCTCTTGCTCAGGCTGGTCTTGAACTCCTGAGCTCAAACAATCCGCCTGCCTCGGCCTCCCAGAGAGCTAGGATTACAGGCGTGAGCCACCGCACCTGGCTTTATAGGGGAACTCTTAAAAATCTAAATGTAAGAAAGCCCATTATTTGATAGGGAAAAAAAACAGGCAAAAGACATGAATAGAAAGTTCACAGAAAAAGAAATGTAAATGACTGTTAAACATATGAAAAGACTTAGCCTCACTTATCAGTAAGCAAAATACAAATTAAAGCTACCACTTCTATCCTATCAGATTGGCAAAAATCCCAAAATTTGATAACCTACCCTGCTGGCAAGGCTGTGGGGAACAAATACTGTGTTCCCGTGGTGGGAGGACAGCGGTGCACCCTGTGTGGAGGGGACTTTGGTCCTATCTAAGGACATTCCGTGTGCGTTGTCCCTTTGGCACACCATTGCCCTGAAGATACACCTATACACACACACGATTCTTATGGCATTATCTATAAAAGCTAAATATTGGAGACAACTCAAGTGTCCATCAGTAGGGGACTAAGTACTATGCAGCCATAAAAGTGCTAATGTTCTGGGAGGAGGCAGGAGGCATCGCTTGAGCTTAGGAGCTTGAGACCAGCCTGAGCAAGAGCGAGACACCGTCTCTACTGAAAATAGAAAAATTAGCCTGGTGCAGTGGCACCTGCCTCTAGTCCCAGCTACTCAGGAGGCTGAGGCAGGAGGATCCCTTGAGCCCAGGAGTTGGAGGCCGCAGTGAGATACGATCCCGCCATGGCACTTTACCCAGGGCAACAGAGCGAGACTCTGTCAAAAGAAAAAAAAAGCTAATGTCAAGAACCAAGATTTCCAGTGTAAGAGAAAAGAGACACGAACATAAAATCGGTGTTGTTTTTAAAAACTTATAGCACTAAATTCAAACTGGGAATCCTAATAGGAACTTGTGAAAGTCGTCAGAATCGACATAGAGTCACTTGTGTCACAAACCCTGACAAAATAGGGCCCCGGCAGGCCATGCAGAGAGAGTCATCATGAACGAATGCCTGACAACAAGAACTGGAAGACCCTGCGAACACCACACCTTGCACAAGGGCCATCACGACCTCACACACAAAAGCATACTTCCACGAGGACACCTGCCCAGCAACTGCCTGTCCAGTTTGGAACTGGCACCACCCTCGTTACTGATCCTTGTAGCCAAGGAAAATCATCTCAGATATCAGACTATGTAATCCTTCTTGCTTTTCCTTTAAAAACCTTTGTCTTCCTTTACCTCCCTGGATGGGCACATGGTTTCCCATGGCACGCGCATTCCCAAGCAAGCAGCATTTTCTTTTAGAGAGTCTCCCTCTCTGTTTATTATTTAGGTTGGCGAAGGCATAATTAGAAATATAAATAAGTAGAAGAATCTATTTCCTGGTTCTGAACACTGAAACAGCTTAGAAGCAGATGCCCGGTGACGACGGGCACCTAGTCTTGGCTTCTGGGCACCAGGCCTCACCAAGCAGACCTGGGCGCGGAGAACCGGCTCCCGAAATGCAGCCGAAGTGCAAGTGGGCCACCCTGTGTCAGAAAGCAAGGACGTGCCCGTAACTGATGGGGAGATGTCAACACCACACGGAAGCCAGCCCGGCTGTGCTCTCTGTGATGAAATTTGAGGAAAATGACTGCAGTGGGTTGAACAGTGACACCCCCCACCCCCCAAAGGTATGCCTGAATCCTCATGCACAGTACCTGTAGAGTGAGGCCATATTTGGGAAAAAAGGTCTTTGCAGATGTAATTAAGTTAAGGATCTCAAAATGAGACCCTCTTGTATTGACCAGCGGGTTCTCCTCACGTGAAGGAGGAGGAGACCAGACTGGACGAGGAAGATGAGACGAGACCAGATGAGGACGAGGAGATGAAACCAGAGCAGGAAGGGGAGTGCTAAGTTCTTGGTATGCAGTCCTCATTCAGACCTCATGAACCATCCTATAAGATAGGTATTGTTCTTTTCCTTGTTTACAGATGAGGAAACTAAGGCTTAGAGAAGTTATATAATCTGCGCAAGGTAACATATTAACTCATGAAACTGAGAATCCAAACCAGGCCTGACTCCAGAGTCTCTGCTCTTAGCCATTATGCAAGTCAGACACCTTCTTTCTGCCTATATGGTTGTTCCCACAGCTTCCTCCAAAGGTGTCCTCAGGCTGGCCCTGGGGCTGAGCCACAGCTGCTGTCCTGGTGATTTCCAACCCCAGATTTTATTTTCACTGTGGACGCAGGGAGGGGCACAGTCCTGGGCTGGAGGGCAGAAATTGGGCTTCCTGTGCTGTTCTGTCTCTGGACACAAGAGGGTGAACTCTCAGCAGGCATCTCTTGCGCTAGGCCTCACTTGCCCCAATGGTAACATAGGAAGAATAATCCTACTCCTGGTGCCTGCCAAAATTACTCTTTTTTGAGATCTGCTAAAAGATTAGCATTTATTAGACGATGTATAGATCTAGCCCCCAACCAAAGTTCCAGACTTAATTCCCAAAAGTTCCCAGCAAACTTGGAAAACCTCCAAAGGATCCTCACCTCCCTGCCTTTGTTCGTGCCTTTCCACGTATCTGAAACGCCTCTTCATCTGCACCTACCATAGTCCTACCTATCCAAAAGGCCTGGTTCATAGGCTTCCTTCTAGAAGGTGTTTGCGGACAGCTGTCCTTGAAGTGATCCATTTCTCCTACTTGATCTTTGGCTGTAAGCACTTAACATGGCGCTGTGAGGGGCTTTCACATAGAAAAAAAAAATTCCTGAGGATGAAGCCACCCAAGAGCAGGTTATAGAAAGAGACGTAATCTGGAGGATAACACTGTTGGAAACCCTTGGGTCTTAGATTCAGCTATTCCTGAAACTACTAACAGAAGTAACCCGCCTAGGACAAATAAATTCTGTCCCCTGCCCACATTCTTTTTTTCCTTTTAAGCTAGTTTGTGTTGGGTTTCTATAACGTAGAATTGAAAGATAGGAACACATCCTCAATTTGTTTATGAACTTTAAGGGGCCAAAGGCCTGATCTTTTGAACTTTACATCTCTTAGCACGATACCTGGTAAGACAGAGGGTCCTCGAGGTGAGATGTTGATTCATTCAATCTCACTTTCCCTGAGCACCTACAAGCTGAGCCAAGCTCTGGGACCACAAGGAATAATTAGACATAGTCCTTGCCCTCGAGGAGTTCTTGAATTTAGTACAAGGAGGAGGTAAGAAAATGAACACTTATAATATAACTTGGGCTATAATAGAAATCTGAGCAAATTTTTGTGGGATTCCAGAGGGTTGGAGGTTTGGGGAGATGGGATGTGGGAAGGCTTCTCAGAGGAGGTGACATCTGAGTCGAGTTCTTAAAGAACAAATAGAAGTTCCTAGGCAGAAAAGTGGGCATGGGGGAAAGGTGTCCCAGGGATGAGGTATTCCAGGTGGAAAGAACAAGATTATATATTAATAATTATAAAATTCATAATAATAAAAACAAAAACAAAAAACTTTCGAAACCTACTGGCCTGTCTCTAAAAGTCAAAGGTGTTTATCACTGTCTTACACCCACGCTTTAACATGCACAGTTCCAACTTTACTTTCCCCTCCGTCCCCCCACCCACACCCATGGAAACGCTCCCTTCCTCACTATCGGTACCAGCTCTGTGAGAGCAAATTCTTCAGTTTCTTTATTCAAGTCTACCATTCTATGCTTTCACAGCCACATAGGCTTGCAAAATACCAAGTGGAAAAAAATATCTATTTAAACTTGTTTATGGTAGAAATTAAAAAGTAGGAAAGTTGGCAGAAGTCATTGAAGAAACTCTATGTTGCCCAGGTTAAATATCACTTAAAATACTAATAATGTTTACTACCTACAGAGACTTTTCTGTTTTGTTCATCACGCATCTTCAATGCCCAGCACGTCGTAAGGACTCAAACATTTGCTGAATGAGCGAATGAATAACTTGGTATAATTAACATGGGATCCCCCAACACTGTGATCTATACTGAAAACACCATGTACTGTAAGTGTTTATTTAATTAAAACTCCAGTGGATAAAAAAATAAAATCGAATAAATCCAATGGCACCTGTCCTTACGAAAGACGGAAGGAGAAGAGACCCAGACGCAGAGGGACGGCGGTGCGGAGGCAGAGGCCGCAGGGGTCGCCCAGCCAGCAGCACCGGGAGGGAGGAAGGCGCGGGACCCAGCGCCCCTCAGAGCTCCAGGAGGAGCCAACGCTGCCCACACCTTAATTTCACACTTCCGGCCTCCGGATCCGAGAGAGAGAATAAATTCCTGTTGTTTTAAGCTACCCAACTTGTAATTGTTACAGCACCCGCAGGAAACCACTGACCATAAAAAGGAATTTCTGTAATTTAATGTAAAACATTGAATAAATAAAAATCCATGAGTTCATAGTGATACTCAAGTTGAAGGGGGGAAAAAGAGGAGAGAGAAGAAGAAAAAAAAATCCCAGTATGTCAACATTTTGCCATGAACATCCGCAACTAAAGAGAAAAGATTAATCATTTACACTCTCATTTTCAGAAAAACCATGGTTCATTCCCAGTTGAGGAGACAAAGCTCTTCTTTACAGGAAAAAAAAAAAATGCCAGATAATAAATGTAGAAAGTAGAATTAGAAGAATCATTGTTTGGGGGCAGGCGTGATGATTCCCGCCTGCAATCCTAGCACTCTGGGAGGCCAAGGTGGGAGGATCATTTGAGGTTAGGAGTTTGAGACCAGCCTGAGCAAGAGCAAGACCCCGTCTCTACTAAAAATAGAAAAAAAAAAAACAAAAAAAATCTAGCTGGGCAACTAAAATTAGAAAAAATTAGCCAGACGTGGTGGTGCATGCCTGTATTCCCAGCTACTCGGGAGGCTGAGGCAGGAGGATCGCTTGAGCCCGGGAGTTTGAGGTTGCTGTGAGCTAGGCTGACGCCACGGCACTCTAGCCCGGGCAACAGAGTGAGACTCTGTCTTAAAAAAAGGTAATAACACTAATCACTTTGCAACCACCAATGAAATAATTGATTCCGTCAAGGATCAGAAATGCATGCTGAAACCAGTAGGAGGGCTGTGGAGAACAGGATGCTTGCGTGCTGA
>RJWJ010029262.1:0-20380 GCA_004363605.1 Indri indri
AACGTAGGGCTCAATTATATTATTATTGTTACACCACACCCCTTTTCATCAGCTGTTAGAAGCAAAGCCAATACAAGCTACTTGGGCACAAAATAGTGTTCTTAAAGTTTGATCCCTGGACCAGTAATATTAGCATCATCTGGAAAATTGCTAGAAATGAAAATTCTCAGATCTGCCCCAGACCTACCGCATCAAAAATCTGTGGGGGAACACCCAGCAATCTATATTTTAACAAGCTTTCTAGGTAATTTGACAGTCACCACTCAAAGTCATCCACCCCTCAGACACAGAAACATCAGGCACCCCTTCTCAAGTGTGAAGCCCTACCGGTGTCTGTCCTGGGCTGGGCTTGTCCCATTTGCCCATCCTGGGTATGGGATGCCATTCTCTCCCTCTCTTAACCAAGGTCCATGATGAACACTGCTAATTGTTTCTCAGGATCCATTCCGCTCTTCTTCTTCCTGCCATTTCAATCACTGACCACTCCTACACCCTGTCACAACTTTTAGCAAGTCACATGGCTTCGCAGCAAGAAATGACATGTCCAAACCTCTTTTGCTTCTAGCTGTGGCTATGCAAATAATTGGTTTGGACCAAGAATATGTGAATGGAAGCAATGCATTTAACTTACAGATTATACTCTTTAAAAAAAAAAACACAAAAAAATTGGTTGCCCTACTCTTTCTCTTTCTGTCTCCCCAGTTGGAATACCAACAACGCATTTAGCTATGAGGATGAAGACCACATCTTAGGGGACAGAGGAGCGATAAGATAGATGAATCTGGGTCCTTGGATGCTCATAGATCAGAGCTGCCTCAAGAATCTAAACCGCCTTCTTCTGTACTATTATGTGAAAGAAATTAATACACTGTAATTTTGTTGGAAATACCATATTTCTCTTTGTGACAGCAACCTAGCCTAAACCTTCTTTAGAGGGCACAGCTCCCTTCTTAGAACTTCAATTCTATTTCCTTTCCTAAGGCTGAGATTTCAAGCACTCATCTCCATAAAAACACATATCCTAGTCTGTGCCACTAAAACAAACTACCACAGACTGAGTAATTTATAAACAACAGAAATTTTTCACAGATCTGAAGGCTGAGAAGTCCAAGATCAAGGCAACCACAGGTTCAATGTTGATGAGGGCCTGGTCTCTCTGCTTCCAAGATGGCACCTTGTTGCTATGTCATCCTCCAGAGGTGACAAAGGCAGTGTCTTTTTTTTTTTTTTTTGAGACAGAGTCTCACTCTTTTGCCCAGGCTAGAGTGAGTGCTGTGACATCAGCCTAGCTCACAACAACCTCAAACTCCTGGGCTCAAGCAATCCTTCTGCCTCAGCTTCCCGAGTAGCTGGGACTACAGGCATGCACCACCACACCCGGCTAATTTTTACTATATGTTTTTTTAGTTGTCCGATTAACTTCTTTCTAATTTTAGTAGAGGCAGGGTCTCACTCTTGCTCAGGCTGGTCTAGAACTCCTGAGCTCAAATAATCCGCCCGCCTTGGCCTCCCAGAGTGCTAGGATTACAGGCGTGAGCCACCGCGACCGGCCCAAAGGCAGTATCTTTACATGGCAGAAGGCAGAAAGGCAAAAGACACGAACACTAGTTCTCTCAGCCCTTTTTTAAAGTTGCTAATCCCATCTGTGAGGGCTCTGCCCTCATGATTTAATCATTGCCTAAAGGCTCCATCTCTTAGTACTATCATGTTGGCAATTAAGTTTCAACACATTGATTCTGAGGGACACATTGAGATCACAGCACCACCTTTTATATATTTCCCCATCAAAGACAGTTGCCACTTTATAGAAAGGACTTCTACTTCCACTAATGATGGGCTAAATAATTCCAACCAATTTTTCCACTGAAGACATCTACAAAAGCCAAACAAATGTATTTTTTTTAAAATAATCTTCCTAAAGGCACAGAAATGCTGGCAAGGTACTTTGAAATACCTAGGCTAAGCAGCTGGGGTCAGAGAAGGGGCCACACCTGTAGTCCCAGGTACTCAGGAGGCAGAGTCAGGAAGATCACTTGAGGCCAGGAGTTTGAGAACAGCGTGAGCAACACAGTGAGATACCCATCTCTACAAAGAAAAAATTCTTTTAATTAGCCAGGCATGGTGGTATGCACCTATAGTCCTAGCTACTCCAGAGTCTGAGGTAGGAGGATTGCTTGAGCCCAGGAGTTCAAGGCTGCAGTGAGCTATGATGGTGCGTCTGCACTCCAGCCTGGGCAACAGAGCAAGACCCTGTCTCAAAAAAAAACAAAACAAATATTTAAGGAGGCAAGACTACATGAATAATAAAAACAATAACAAAATGAGAGGAAAAATAAAGAGACACAGACCTAGAGGATTCTAGATATTGAAGCTACCACACATAGACTTAAAAATAGCTTTGTTTACAATGTTAAAGGACATAAAATATGAGGTCGATAATTTCAACAGAGGATTCCAAAATATTAAAAAGACCAGGGATATGTGTATATACATAGAGTTCCTGACTTATAATGGTTTGACTTACAATTTTTCAACTTTATAATTGTGTCAAAGCAAAACACATTCATAGAAACCATACTTTGAATATCCATATAATAATTCTGTTTTTCACTTTCAGTATAGTATTCTGAAATAGAATCAGACCTACATATCTAAAGGGATGGGACAAAAAGGACCACTTTTAAGTAACTGTAGCACGTTTAACCATCATTTTAACGTGATTTGTTTCCTCAACTCTGAGCCCTAAAGGGTTTTGGCGGGCAAATCTATGCTGAGGTCCTGCTAACTAGATATTTCATTATTAGTGGAAGAATCGTTTGTTGGTTCCGGTTTCCGTTAGAGATGGAGACTGCAGGTCCTGCGTCAGTCTTTGTTTGAGTTGAGGACCCTCAGAGATGAGAGGTGTGCAGTTTCGTGAGATGTGAAAAGTGCGGATCCTGTTTGAGTATAAAGACTGATACTCAAACAGGGTTTTGGCGGGCAAGTCTAAGCTGAGGCCCTGGAAACTGTACATTTGAGTATTAGTGGAAGAATCGTTTGTTGGTTCCGGTTTCCCTTAGAGATGGAGACTGCAGGTCCTGCGTCTGTCTTTTGTTTGAGTTGAGGACCCTCAGAGATGAGAGGTGTGCATTTTTGTGAGAGGTGAAAAGTGCGGATCCTGTTTCAGTCTAAGGACTGAAACAGTAGCCGCACCTTTCACAGTCGTCTTCACAATCACTTGATTCATCAGCTCGGAATGGAGAATGGTTCGGCAGACAAGTCTATGTTTCAGCCCAGGAAACTGGATATATCCAAGGTGTATGTAGCAGAACTTTTGAAAGAAGCATGATGTTACGAATATTTCACCAGTATTGCACCACATTTAAGAGACTGTAGCACTGTAGCTAACTGGACATTGCTGTATTACTGCGAGAATTGTTTGTTGTATCTGGCTTTGCTTAGAGGCAGAGACTTCAGGTCCTGCGTTTGTCTTTTGTTTGAGTTGAGGACCCTCAGAGATGAGAGGTGTGCATTTTCGTGAGAGGTGAAAAGTGCAGATCTAAGACCGAAACAGGATCCGCACTTTTCACCTCTCACGAAAATATACACCTCTCATCTCTGAGGTTTCTCAACTCAAACGAAAGACTGACGCAGGACCTGGAGTCTCCAACTCTAATGGAAACTGGAACCAACAAATGATTCTTCTACTAATACTCAAATATCTAGTTAGCAGGGCCTCAGCATAGACTTGCGTGCCAAAACCCTTTAGGGCTCAGAGTTGAGGAAACAAATCACGTAGAAATGGTGGAGAAAAGTGCTACGGTCTCTTAAAAGTGGTGAAATACTTGAGAAATAATTCTTAAAATCATTTTACTTCAAAAGTTCTAATACCTAATCCTTAAAAATATTCAGTTTCCTGGGCCGAAACATAGTTTTGTCTGCAGGAACTGTTCTCCGTTCTCAGCTAATGAATCAAGTGATTGTGAAGGGGACCGTGAAAAGTGCGGACCGTGTTTCAGTCTTTAGACTGAAACCTCAGACAGGTTTACTCTGACATCACAAGTGATGAAGCTAGACTTGACCTCAAAGGACTAGGGAGAGGATATGAAGTCACAGAGCAGAGAAGAGGAGGTTTTATGGACTTAGGGAGTGAGAGGAGGCTGTTAGATATTTCGCTTCTTTCCTCTATCAACCCTCCCCAAGGCAATCTCACATAAAATATTAAGGGCAAAGATACTGTGGATGTCACTGCTAATTATGAGGCACAAGTAGGCTCTTAGAAATCACCTAGGAGCTTTTCGGGAGGGTAGGATCTGACATTTCGAAAGATGCCCCTCCTAGCTAATGCAGACACATCTTTTTTTATTTTTTATTTTTTTGAGACAGGTTCTTGCTTTGTTGCCTGGGTTAGAGTACAGTGGTATCATCAAAGCTCACTGCAACCTCCTTAAACTCCTGGGCTCAAGCAAGCCTCCTGCCTCAGCCTCCCAAGTAGCTGGAACTACAGGTGATTGCCACCATACCTGGCTAATTTTTCTATTTTTTTGTAGAGACAGGGTCTCACTCTTGCTTAGGCTGGTCTCGAATTCCTGAACTCAAGCAATCCTCCCGCCTCAGCCTCCCAGAGTGCTAGGATTACAGGTGTGAGCCACCGTACCAGGCCAGACACATTCTTAATTAGCTATCATCAAGGCTGCAGTTCTTTGCTATTGTTCTTTCGCGGTGAACCAGAGCAATGCTTAACAAAAGCATGCTGAAGAGATACTGTGCTTTCTTCATGAACACACTAGGGAGCTATCTACAGCCCCTTCAAAATATTCTGCATACAAATAAGAAGTTTGAACTGGACAAAAATTCACTCTCCTGCGTTTCTCAAAGTGGTGGTATTCGTGGCAGTCTTTAAAGGGAAATGGTACATAGAAAGAGAAATAAACAAAAAAAAAACCAAACAAAGCTAGAGGCATCACACTACTTGACTTCAAAATATATTACAAAGCTATAGTAACCAAAATAGCATGGTACTGGCATAAAAACAGACACACAGACCCATGGAACAGAATAGAAAACACAGAAATAAATCCGCATACATACAACCAACTGATATTTAACAAAAGTGCCAAGAACACACAATGGAGAAAAGACAGTCTCTTCAATAAATGGGATAACTGGGAAAACTGGATATTCACATGCAGAAGAATAAAGCTAGACCCATATCTCTTACCACATACAAAAATCAAATCAAAATGGATTGAACACTTAAATGTAAGACCTAAAATGATAAAAATACTAGATGAAAACATACAGGAAATGCTTCATGACATTTGTCTGGGCAAGGACTTTTTGAATAAGACCCCGAAAGCACAGGCAACAAAAGCAAAAATAGACATATGGGATTACATTAACTAAAAAGCTTCTGTACAGCAAAGGAAACAATCAACAGAGTGAAGACACAGCCTATAGAATGGGAGAAATATATTTGCAAACTATGCATCTGCAAGGGGTTAATATCCAGCATATATAAGGAACTCAAAAAACTCAATAGCAAGAAAACAAATAATCCAATTTAAAAATGGGCAAAATATCTTAGACATTTTTCAAAAGAAGACACACAAATGGCAAACAGATATGTGAAAAACTGTTCAATATCAGTAATCATCAGAGAAATGCAAATCAAAACCACAATGAACTGTCACCTCCAATTAGAATGGCTATTATCAAAAAGACAAAAAATAACAAATGATGGCACAATGTGGAGAAAGGGAAACTCTTATACACTACTAGTGACAATGTAAATTAGTATAGTCATTACAGAAAACAGTATGGAGTTTCCTCAAAAAGTTAAAAATAGAACACCATTTGATCCAGTGATCCCATTAGTGAGTATAGATCCAAAGGAAATGAAATCAGTATGTTGAAAAGATACTTGCGTTTTTATGTTTATTGCAGCACTATTCACAATAGCCAAGATAGCGAATCAACCTAAGTGTCTGTCAACAGATGAATGGACAAAGAAAATGTGGTGCATATATACAACAGAATACTATTCGGTCATAAAAAAGAATGAAATCCTGTCATTTATGGCAACGTAGAGGAACCTGGACAGCATTATGCTGAGTGAAATAAGCCAGGCACAGAACAAATACCACATGATCTCATTCCTATGTGGAATCTAAAGAAGTTGATTTTATAGAAGTAGAGAGAAGAACAGTGGTTATCAGAGGCTAGGGAGGGGAAGGGGAGAGGGATAGGGAGAGGTATCACTGGGTACAAAGCTACAGTTAGATAGGAGGAATAAGTTCTGATGTTCTATTGCACATTAGGGTGACTATGGTTAACAATATTGTATATTTCAAAATAGCTAGAAGAAAGGATTTTGAATGTTCTCACCACAAAGAAATCATAGGTGTATGTGGCGACAGATATGCTAAATACCTTGAACATCACTTTATACTCCATAAATATGTGCAATTTTTATGTGTCAGTTAAAAGAAAAAGGAAACAGAACATCAAGTAATGACAACAGAACAATTATATATTATATACTTGTGGTAGGAAACTTTTTTAAAAAAATCTACTTACCTCTGAAGTTTTTACAGAGACATTATTTTATAGATCATAGAAGTTAACATTATTTTCTAAACAGAACAGAATTATGTGTCCTAAAAAAATAAAACAAAATACAAGATCAGTTCTCAAAAAGAGAATAAAACAATAATTAAATTTTACCTCCAAAGAGCCCTATGAAGTAAGTGAAAATGTACTGATATTTCCATTTTACATATCGAGGAACTTAGGCTCAATAACCTCAAAGTCACACAGTCAGGGGTGGTGCCTGGCTCTCAGATCTCAAGCCCTTGACTCCAGCTAGACACTGGGAATGGGGCAGGGAAGAATACAAAGTGGCCTGGCATTGTTCTGTCTCTGAATGGCCCAAACAACAGAGTGATGTCCCCTTCTGGGGAAATAAGACACTGTTCTTTGTGGAGTAAGTGGATCGAAGAGAAGGAGATTCCTCAGGATTTTCAAAAAGGCCTTAAACAAAGGTTCAAAACAAAGAGTACTTTAACAAATTAATTCATCATGTAACTAAGAAAATTCCACAGCATTCAGGGAATGGAGCTAGGAGCCGGCAACTCAGAGTAAGCACAAACACTGTTACCCTTGCTGTCTGCTAGCCCCCATCCCACCCACATCCTGATGTCCAGCCTGCTCTCTCAGGACCCTGCAAACAGAAATACTCTTGAACAAGTCCTTTCCCCTACAAAGAAGGACCTGGTTGAATTCCATGACCTTTAAGATAGCTTCCAGCATCAAAATGCTCTTATTGCCCAGAAAAGGAATGGGCCTTTTCTTTCTTCATTATTTTTTTGTAATTCCACTTATCTTATTTGTTCCTCAACATGTGTACACACAGTTTCCTGTGCTGGCACCTCCTTTCCTGCCCTGAGCCTGCTGGAATGCCTTTCACTCTTCTCTCCAGCCACCCACGTTTTACTCTTCCTTCCAGAGCAACTCAAATGTCCCTTCATCTGTGCCTCCTGCTCCTCCAGCCTGCAAGATCTCTCCTTCTTTCAAAAATATTCTGTAAATTTTCTCTCTGACTCCCTGGAGTACAGTGGCAGTTTTGGGCTTGTCATCTCCCTTGTTCTGCCCTTGTGCCTGATAGCTTGCTGGACTCCAGCCAGGTGCTCTGGTGCTGTTGCCGGTTAATGAGGACAGGGACCATGCCTCTCCTGTCCACTGCTATGGCCCAGCACCAGCAGAGGGGTGGCTCATGGCAGTGTTCAATCAATATGTGTTTGATTTGACAGTTATAAAACATTGCTTTGTGAATCTAGACACCTAACATCTCACTTCCTGCTTCCTTTAGAGCCCTGTTAGTACAAGTCCCTGGGCTGGAAAGCTCATGGCTGGGAGGTTCTGATATGTTATTCACAGCTAGACCCCAATATTGCTACAAGCTGGTCTAGTACTCACAGCCAGGCCATTTTGTTCTCCTGTTGGACAGAGACCTTCTCAAGGAATAACAACCTCAGACAACGTTACTCTGACATCACGATAAAATGAAACAAAACAAGGCCACCTCATAGTTTTGTCTAAGCACAGACAAAAATAAGATTACTATGCCACCACAAAATACTCCATCAAAGAATTGCCCTGCTCTGCTGACAGAAACCCTGCTTCCTTAGATCCACTCCCAAATCATCTAACCTAAGCCTAAATCCTATAATAGGATCTTTCTAACATCCTCTTACTGAGAAACTTTGCTGCAACAAGTATTAATAATAAAGCCAACTTATTTCACTACAAGTTTGTTCCTGCTGGTCTTTGGACGAAATGTGTTGATAACTTCAGGCAGCCATTTCACTTTCATCGATATCCACAAACGTCTTAGGGGTATGTATTATTATTACCAATTTACAGCCAGGGAAACTCTGGCTGAAAGAGATCAAGTGATTTAGCTGAAATCACACAAAGGGACTTCTAGATGTAACCTTGGTCACCTAATAATGTAAGGATCAGTCAACCGCATGTCCACAGTATTATTCTGTATACCTTTTTGTGTGTATACAAAATATTTTACAAAAATTTAAGTAAGAACAATGAACTGAAAACAAAGTCTCAAAAAGATGCAGGTGGTACCTAGGCGGGCAGATGCCTCAGGCCTTTTCCACCTCCCAGATGGACAGATGGAACAAGCAACAAGCAGGAGCCAGACTACAACGGGGTGCAAAACTTAAGGACACCAAAACTCTCGCTGATCAAGGTTAATTCATATTAATCTAAACATTTTAAGGCAATTAATATTTAAATCAATTTCACATGCTAATTATATTTAAGGCAATTTTTTAAAATAGCAAATCAGCAAACTAGGGCCCAAGGCTGGCGCCTATTTTGTAAATAAAGTTTCACTGTAAGTTCCAATAAGTATGTGTCTGCTCAAAAAACAAACTCCAGCATCCGCAATACCAAGTGGCATTGTGGGTGTCCATCGCTAGAAGACGCTGGAAAAAAAAAGAAAAAGATTGGCTCCAAATAGGCTGAGAAATGAAAGGGTGATCTTTTCGCCGCAGGCTGCCCGGGGTCTCGGACACCTGGCAGAACGCCGATGGAAAGAACTCTGCAGCCCCGGCCGTAACACGCCTCTCGCAGCAGCCACATTCTACCCGGCTAAAGGGGTCCTGCCGCTTTAAATCCGCGCGGCTGGTAGGCCCCGAGGCAGGCCGTTGCCCTGGGAGACGGACAAGCAACAGCGGCGCACGCCCGCAGCTCCGGGCCGGTCGTGGCTGCCTGGGCGCCGGCCTTGATCCCACTTCCCGCCAGCCATGGCCAACTTGCACTCACGTCGCAGCTCCAGAGAGCTGGAAGGGAAGGAGGAGGGCCGGAAGGAGTTGGAGGAGGGATTAGAGATGGAGGAGGTGGAGGTGGAGGAAGAAGAGAAAGAGGAGGAGGTGGCGGTGGAAGGGTCGAAGAGGCCGAAGGACCCCGAGTTGATCTATGAGTACTTGTGGAAGGACATGGACCTAGGTGACGGCAATGAGGACGACGTGGTAGGGGTCCGACCGCGCTTAACCAGCGTCGTCAGCCCCAGCCTGAGCCCGACGCCGCCGAGGGCCAGCGAGACACAGAGCGAGACGAGCACCCAGACGCCGAGAGAGAGCCCACCCTCGAGCACCTCCTCCCATAAAAGTACCACCCCGGGCCCACCTCTTCTCCAAGGGCTTTTCTGTCCGTAGCGGGCAGCTGGTCTCCCCGCTCCCGAGCCTTCGTTTACCTGGGTGTCTGATTTCTAAGTGCTCGCACCACTCCGCACACCCGCAGTCTGTGTCACTCTCTTCTGTCAAACGCGCTGAACTCTTGGCTGAGCTGTTGTGATGATTCACAATTTAGGATATAGGTGAAACCCTTAGTCAAAGGTGAAACTTGGGCAGTGCTGTATGGAGCATAGCGGGTTTTTTGTTTGTTTTTTTAGACAGGGTCTCCTTCTGTCGCCCTGGATAGAGTCCTGCGCTCAAGCAATCCTCTCGCCTCGGCCTCCCAGAGTTCTAGTATTATAGGCGCGAGCCACCGCGCCCGGCCAGTGTTCATTTTTATAACACTCCTGCGTGCATTCATGGCGATGTTCTCTCTCCTCTCTCTTTTGTCTCTCTCTCTCTCTCCTCTCTCTCTCTCTCTCTCCTCCCTCTCTCTCTCTCTCACACACACACACACACGCACACGCTCTTGTTATTCCTGGAGAACAAGTGTCTGAAGGGTGCTATGCTACTAAACTCCCTTGTGTGTATTTAACTTTCTGTGCTGAAACCACTTCAATCATTTCCTTTAAAAGACAGGCATAGCAGTTATTTAGAGAAGGTTTCTCAAGCTTCCAGTATTAACATTTTGGTCTGGATAATTCTTTGTTGGGGGGACTGTCCTGTGCATTTTAGCATGATTAGCAGCATCCCTGCCCTCTATCTCTGGCTGTGCTAGTAGCACACACCCTTGTGATGATCAAAAATGTCTCCAGACATTGCCAGTTGTCCCTGGGCAGCAAAATTGCCCTTTAGAGCACCACTGATATGGAGAGAGTGGCTTATTTTTAAATGTTTCATTCAACAGGTTTTCCTAAAATATTTCAGACATTTAGGCAAGACATGTCTGAAATAAATTTAGATAGGTAAGAAAATGTTTTTGATTTTCATATGATTTTATGAAGTTGATAATGTTTGCCTTTTGGATAAACATGTTATAAAGTAAAGCAAAATAATCTAGGGCATTTACAACTTATCTATTCAAAAGGTTTTTTAAAAAATCTATACTGGTAGATGCTTTGGAAGAGATGAGGACAAGTTCCCTATCTCCAGCTTATTCTAGCTGTAGAAATGACATGCCCACTTATCAATGTTACATAAAAAATAATACATACATGCCATGTGTACAATAGTAAGTGCTATGAAAGTTTAGAAATAGGCCTCTATTGGCTAAACGCAAGAGTGACCAAGGATACTTCGGTGGAAGAGAGTGGAAATTCCGGCCTCTTTTTCCTCTTTCCTTTTTCTTGTTATTGCTATTAGCCTTCAAGTGCTTTAAGTACAATAGGAAGATACCAGAGAAACATCTTTCGGAACATCTTTGTAAATCTTTCCTGAAATCTCACAGCAAACCTAAATCCACAATCTTTCTTCTTTTTTTTGAGACAGGATCTCCCTCTGTTGCCCAGACTAGAGTGCCATGGGGTCAGCCTATCTCACAGCAACCTCAAACTCCTGGGCTCAAGTGATCCTCCTGCCTCAGCCTCCCAAGTAGCTGGGACTACAGGCACAGGCCACCATGCCCGGCTAATTTTTTCTATTTTAGTAGAGATGGGGGTCTTGCTTTTGCTCAGGCTGGTCTCGAACTCCTAACCTCAAGTGATCCTCCAGCCTCGGCCTCCCAGAGTGCTAGCTGCACCCAGCTAGCAATCTTGAATTACTGTTTACCCTAACTTTACTTTTATAAGCAACTTTTAAATTCTTAAGTGTAAAGAAAATTGTTCTGTCCTACTTACATGTTTTTATTTATCCTTTTAATTCACCTTTTTAATAAAAAAATATATGTACATGTTAAAAAATAAAGTATACAAAGGTATAAAATTGAAACTCTCCTTGCCCTTCACCTCTATTGCCATTCGCCAGAGTTAACATATGGTTAAGTTTCAATTTTGTTTCCATTATAAATTTAAATAACATTTTCAGTCCTTGATTTATCAATTTCTGACATAACTATTGACTTTCCACCTTTCCATTTTGGTAATTGTATTATTTTTAGTTTTTCTAACATTTAGTACTTAAAAGTATTCAAACCTCTACTTTCATTTGTCAATTTTAGTAAGTATCAATTGACTGTATTATGAAAAAGTAACACATTAATGTACTTGTGCTTCCTTCCATCTTTCCTCTTCTCTCCCAATTAACAGAATTTATATACATTATATAACAAATTATATTAAAATATACATATTCACAAAAAGTTATATTACTTTGCCAAATTTTAGTATGTTTGTATTATGGTTTGTTATTTATAATTAAAGTGCTTTGGGTACAGGTTGCTTCTAAAAACCGAAAACTGATAAATAATACAATTCCGTGTTAAGAAACCAGTAATGTGATTGGATCCATGGACAAGAAAATCTAATCCTATGTCCATAAAACTTGTCTCCTAAAAAGTGAACTTTTCAACTCTCAGTTGTTTTTAGTTGTCTCCAATTTTTCTGGGTTAGGCCCAACGGGCACACTTTCTTGATTCCTGTATTGCCTTTTTTCTTTTATTCCTTTTCCTTTTTCTAGAAAAACTCCTCAGGTAATTTTTGCATATAGGTCTCATGGGTAGTCAAATTTCTGAGTTTTTGCTGCCTAGAAATTTCTTCATTTTGCCCTCATACTTTATTTATTAATAATGTAACCTGGCATAAAAGAATAGATTAAAACCATTTTCCCTCAGAGCTCTGAAGACATTGCTTTATTGCCTCGTAGTATCCAGCACTGCTGATCGGTCTGATTCACAAATCCTTCTGGTTTTGGTTATTTCCTCCCCATCATTGTCTCTATTCTTTTCTTCAGTACCTCTCCTAGAGGTTAGTGGACCTCTTAGATAGATTCCCCATCTTTCACAACTTTTCCTTCAGATTTTCAGTATCTTCAAGGTTTTTGATGTTTGCATGCTACTATACAGCTCTTGTACAGAATTTTTTATTTGGGGGATTCATATATGTAATTTCCAAGAACCAGTTCTTGTTCTCTGATTGTTGCTGTTCAAAATAATTTTTTTTTATTTTTATCTCTTTGAGGGCACTATTATAGTATGTTAAAGGTCTCTTTTGTTCTTTGTATTCCTTTTTTGTTTCAGGGTCATTCTATTTATCTTGCTCTTTCTCTTCTATGTTATTGATTGTCCTTCAGTGACTGGTAATCCTTGGTTATCCATTTATATTTATAAATGGATGATGGGTAGGTAGCTTGAATGGAATCTTCCATATGGCTTGCATGGGAGGCTTTACTGTGATCCCTGTGCAGGTGGGTGGGGGGTATCAGAGCCCACTTCCTGCAGTGTCTGGGCAGGGAGCAGTCAAGCCAGGTAACCCACTGTTACTAGAGGTAAGGCAAGGACACTTTACTGTATCACTGGAGTTCTTTATGGAAGGAATGTCACTTCCTCTTTTCTCAACCAAGCCTGTTGGGAAAGTCCTGAGTACACTCATTCTCTGCTCTACTTCCCTTTCAGGGCTAAAATCTCCCCAGGCAGGTCGCCCACTATTTTTAGAAGGCAATTCTTTGGACTTCATCTGGAAATAAAAACAACTGCTGCCAACTGCTCTGTGTAAGGGGAGAGGAAGGGGCCTGCCTGGCCAGCTGTTCAAAATTCACTCCTTGAACTACCCCGATGCCAGCCCCCAGGTCTCTTCTCTGTCTCTGTTTGGTTGGTCCAGCTAGAAGCTTCTCAGGATTCCCTTTGGAAGAACCTTACCTCTCTCTGCTCTGGGTTTACATCAACCTATAACCATTTTTCTTTTCTTTTTAGTGTGACTTATCTATTAACCTTTCTTTTTTCCAGAGCTAGTTTCTGTTTGTTTGTTTGTTTAAAGTGTCTGTTATTTCAGTAAGAACTTGGAAAGGAAGAGAAGGGAAATTGTGTACTGAGCTGCCATCTTGACCTGAATTCCTATTGTATGATTTTCAATCCATGGGAACCTCTCTTTCCTAGATCAAATTCTTAATTTCTCTCATAAATCTTCCTAAAAAGATGTCTTTTATATGTCAAAACATTCTCTGGTAAATTTGATGAGATTTTGAGTGATTTTTTTTAAAAAGTCCTAAAATTTCACAAAAAATGCAACCCATTTTGGCTCAACTTCTATTTTTAATTGCCTTATTACTATTCCTATTGAAAATGGGGCAAACTTTAGGAAGCAGATGAATGTGGAAAAACACAGGTTTTTAGAGCCAAACAGGAATCCCTTGTGGTTTTTGAGAGGTTCCCTAACCTTCATAAGCCTCAGTTTCCTTAACTGGAAAAATAGAATACTAATACCTGCCTTGATTGTTTTTTGTAAAGATAAATGAAATAATGTGAGTAAAGCAACTACTATATATGTACTACTATATAGTAAGTTCTCAGTTAATTTTAATTTTGTCATTGTCCTCCATCTTTCATATTTACACAGAATTTCATAAATAATCTTTAGTGTTGGTTTAAGGAAGGCAAACGACCTAAATGAATATTGTTTTTGTTAGCCATTGAATTGGGGGTGGGGGAACCAGTAAAGGTAGCCTAGGGATTTCTCTTTAATGATCCTTTGCTCATAATCTCTCTAACTTGTTTCTCTGGGAGGTTAGGTAAATAGGGCTCCCTAAGAGACCTGCACAGGTGTCCTCTGCAGAGGAGTTCCTCACCTATTACGGGACACAGTCATTTCAGAATTACAAAAACAAAAACACTTCACAGATGCAACGTGCCAAGGAATAAAGCATCAAAAAGAAAGATGGAGATGTAAGAGAACTAAGAAAGGTGGAAAAGTGACAATCCAAAACTAAATTGTTTGAAAAAATATTGTCTCATAATTTTGGAAGATCCAGCACATTATTTTTAAAAAATTGAAATTCAAAGAGACCAAGGAGTTCTCAAAGCAATATTGTTTCATTGTTACCAGTAAGCGTTATTTTAACTAGTAGTAGTAAGTCAATAAATTCCTGCCTTGCTATCACATCACTAATAGCTGATTAAACTACTCTAAAAAAATACAGACTGTTTAATGACAATGCATTTAACATCAGCCCTTTAAAAAGAGTTTAGATTATTTTGAAGCTATTGATAATGAACAGTTTATTCTAATTTAAGTTCAAGTAAATGTTTAAATGCATACGCCAATACCACCATCATAAATGTACAGATATAGTGGTAGTAATTTACTCCCTGAGGGAGATAATATGCTATTGGAAGCCACTGGGATTTAGAAAGGAATTCTTTCCAAAGAACAGGTTTGATGTAAATACACTCTGCCTAAATTTACTGAAGAGATAAGAATGGAAGAAAATATTTCAAAGAAAAGAGAATCAAGATCTTCTATGTATTAATGTATTTATTTGATTGTTAAATGTACTATATTTAGAAGACCTGCTAACGACTATGTTGGTATACTCTCAAAACTAACATTTTGTCTAAATTTCAGAAGTATCTATCACGGTTTGTATCCAGGAATTCCAATATCAGTACAAACAGAAGAAAGTTGGCTTCAACAATTGTCCAGTAAAAAGCCTGCAAGTGAGTAGTTTGATTTCTTAGCTTTGCTGGGAGGTGTGATTGCATGTTGGCAATATCACAGGTGTTGAAGGTCAATAGAGTTAGGTTTGAATCCCGGTCCCGGCACAAACTAAGTGTGATATTGGGCAAGTTACTTAAACCTCATTGAATCTCAGTTTCTTCATCTCTTGGTAATAATCATACTGTCACAGGATTGTTGTGAAGATCAAAATGAGATCAAATATTTAAACTCCTTGGCATTTAGTATTCAATAAATGGTACCATTTATGTTCACATCAAGAAATAATCTGACATTATATTTTTGATACACATCTTTATTTTTTATTATAGAAGTAACATATGCACACTGTTTTTAAAATGTGAAATCATTAAGAGGTAGATAATGTAAAAATTTTTAATACCTTGGATATGCTAAAAAAATTAAAATTTTAACTTACCCTAGTATAGTGCCTTTCAGCTTTTTTTTTTTTTTTTTTTTTTTTTTTTGAGACAGGGTCTCACTCTGTAACCTAGGCTGGATTACAGTGGCACAATCACAGCTCACTGCAGCCTCGGACTCCTGGGCTCAAGCAATCCTCCTGCCTCAGCCTCCTGAGTAGCTGGGCTACAGGTGCTTACCACGATGCCTGGCTAATGTTTTTATTTTTTGTAGAGACAGGGTCCACTGTGTTACCCATGCTAGTCTCAAACTCCTGGCTCCAGCAATCCTTCTGCCTCGGTCTTCTAAGGTCCTGGCATTACAGGCATGAGCCACCAAGCCCAGCCCCTTTTCAAATTTTATATTCAAGTTTTATGTTATGTCACTTATTCATCACATACTTATTGAGCACCTACCATTTGCCAAACAACTGTCATAGGCCAAGCCCTGTTCTACGGAACCTGCAGTGAACAAAACCAATGTCTCAATGATATTAAAGGTGGGAGGTGGAGGTGATGGTGAGATAGATAATACACAAAATAAGTAAATATATAATACATCAGATGATGTAAGTGCTGAGCAGCAAAGTAAAGCAGGGAAGAGGATGGACAGTGTGAGGGTGGGAGGGCTGCCAGCTTACACAGGGTGCCCAGGGAAATCGTCACTGAGAACTGAGATATTTGAGCAAAGACCTGAAGGAAGTGAGGGAATGAGCCACAGCGATCTCAAGGCAAGAGTGTTCCAGGCAAAGGAAACAGCAACTGCCTCCTTCTAGAACAGAAGAGGCCACTGTGGCTGCAGTGGAATAAGCAAGGAGAAGAATCCTAGGGGATGAGGTCGAAGAGATAATGAGAAGCAAATCTTTCTCACCGGGAGTGAAGTGGGAAGTCACCGGAGGATTTGTGCAGAAGAGTAACACAATCCACCTTCTATTTTAATGACTGCTGGCTGCTGAGAAAAGCTGGTAAAGGGGAAAGGGCCCAAGGATTGAGCCCTGCAGTTCTCCACTGTTAAGTTGGGGACATGAGGAGGAGACTGAGGAAAAGCCTCCAATGATATAGAAGGAAACCCAGGCAAGTGTCCTTAGATGGTAAAAAAGAGTCTCAAGGAGGAGGGAGCGATCAACTGGGTCAAATGCTACTTAGAGGTCAGGAAGATGAGGGCTGAGAACTGACTGCGACATTTAGCATGTGGATAGGACCAGCTTCTGTGTAACTGTGGGGATGAAAGCCTGACTGGAATGGGCTCAAGGGAGAGTGAGAGAAGGGAATTGAAAGAGTGTAGAATAAAAATGGAATCATACCCCACACTCCCATTTCATTGCTAAGCTTTTAGTGGTGCAATGGTGTAATGAATACATAAACATAGTCTTATTTTTCTTCCCAGCCCAGATTCTGATGTGAACATAGTCTAATCTTTAAAAAGTCAAAAAATGTAAATCAAACAATGGTTTCTTTTGACTATTACCCCCCATTTCAGAGGTCACCACTATTCTCATGCTGGTGTGTATCTTTCCAAATCTTTTTCTGAGCATTTACATTCATATGGAAGTATGGACAATACTTTGGCCCTTTTTGTTCGTCGTTGTTTCCCTGAATGGTATCACACTGAATATGTTGTTCTGCTTGCTTTTCACTTAACAATATGCCTTGGAAATTTTACCAGGTCAGTAAATACAGATCTTCCTCATTCTTTTTAATTGTGGCATAATAGTACCTGGTATGGATGTACAATTACTTATTAAAGATTCCCACGGCATTCCCAGATTTTCACTTCCACAGTGTTATAGTAAGCATCCTCCTCTTTGTGTATACATCTAAGTATTTCTCTAAGACAGATGCCAAGAAAGCAGCATTGCTGGGTGAAAAGTTCCACATTTTGATCATCACCTTCCTAAAGAGCTGACCCAATGTCTGTTTTCACCAAAAGGGTTGTTGAGACTACCCTTTTTCTACCCCTCCCAGTATTTGATCTTGTTACTCTTCTAAATTTTTGACAGTCTGGTAGGTGGAACTTAAACTGTATCTTATTGTTTTATTTAGTATTCCTTGATTACTAGTGAGGTTGAGCTTCTTGTTAACAGGATATGTTTTTTTGGTCATTTGAATATCTTCTTTGGATTAAGCAAACAAGTGTTCACATCTTTTGCCCATTTTTCCATTGGGTTGTGTTTTCTTTTCTTCCTTCCTTCACCTCTTAACATATCTATAATTCTTCTTTGAATATTGTACATGTTACAAAATTTTCCTCCCAGTTTGTCTCTCATCTTTTACATTTGCTTGTGGTAGTTTTTTGTCATATGTAATTTTAAATTTTGATGTAAATAAATATTTTCCTTGTGATTCTTATATTTTGTGATTTATTTAAGAATCCCATCCCAAATCAAGATTATAAGCATGTTTTCCTATATTTTCTTCTAAAACTTACAGGATTTTCTTATTTACTTTTAGCACCTTAATCAACATGGACTTTATTTTTGTGAATGCCTTGGTATTTTCCTATATCAATATCACATTGTCTTAATTTTTATACCTTTACATATTTAATATATGATAAAACAATTTCTGCCTTCCTTATTTTTCTTTTTTTTCTTTTTTTTTAAACATTTGACAGTCAGGTCACCTCCTTATTCTTTTTCAACATATTATTCCTAGTTCTTTTTGGGCATTTGCTCCTCCAAAAGTATTTTGAAATCATCTTGTCAAATTCCATTGAAAAATCCCATCAGAATTACATTGACTATACAGATTAATTTGGGAATAATTGTTATCTTTTTAATATTAAGTATTGCTTTTCAGGAATCTAGTGTATGTCTCCATTTTTTTCAGGAAAAATTGGAATCCTTTTTCTATTATATTTTCTAATTGGTTATTGTCAATGTATAGGAAAACTATTGATTTCTATGTATTAATTTTGTATCTGACACCCTTACTGTACTTTCTCATTAATCCTAATGGTTTGGCAGTTGAAACTCTACTGGACAATTACATTTCCTGTGAACAGTGACAGTCTTATCTCTTCTTGGATGTTTCTTTTCTGTTTATTTTGTTTGTTTGTTTTTTGAGACAGGGTCCCACTCTGTTGCCCAGGCTAGAGTGCTGTGGCGTCAGCCTAGCTCACAGCAACCTCAGACTCCTGGGCTCGAGCGATCCTGCTGCCTCAGCCTCCCAAGTAGCTGGGACTACAGGCCGACACCATCATGCCTGGCTAATTTCTTTCTATTTTTTTTTTTTTTTCAGTAGAGAATGGGTCTTGCTCTTACTCAGGCTAGTCTCGAACTCCTGAGCTCAAGTGATTCTCCCGCCTCGGCCTCCCAGAGTGCTAGGATTATAGGCATGAGCCACCGTGCCCGGCCTTCTTTAATGTTTTTTACCTGGCAGTTGTTATGATCAGAATGTTTTTGTTGCCCCAAAATTGGTATGTTGAAACTCAATCACTAATGTGATGGTATAAGGAGATGGGACCTTTGGGAGATGATTAGATCATGAGGATGGAGCCTTCATGAATGAGATTAGTGAGTTTGTAAAAGAGGCCCCAGAGATCTAGTTCACCCCTTCCATCATGTGAGGACACAGTTAGAAGGCCAACCATTAACCAGGAAATGTACCTTCACCAGACACCAAATCTGCTGGCACCATGATCTTAGACTTTCCAGTCCAAGAAATAAAAGTGAGAAATAAATTTCTGTTGTTTACGAGTTACCTAGTTTAGGGTATTTTGTTTTAGCAGCCCAAATGAACTAAGATAGCAGTGTATCATGGACATCTTTCCTTGTCAGGAATGATTGATCTAATTCTTTAAAATGAGTGCATAGTATTCCCTTATATACAGATTTTGGGACTTATGTAATAAACCAGATTGCTAGACATTTACAGATTGTTCTTGTTTTGTTGTGTTTTTTGAGCTCTTCCCTATAACAGAATACTGCTTTAATGAAAAGGTTTGTGCATTCAGTTTTTTATATCTGTGCTGGCATTTCTGTTGGACAAAATGCTCAAAACATATTTAAAATGTTTTCAGATACTCCACATTGCCCCCCACCTTCCAAAAAATAAATCAACTTCTGGAGCCTACCTCTTCCTCCAACAGCAGCTCTTGCTGTCCCTGGCTTTGGTGGGAAATGAGCCCCTTGCATTTCAGAGCCTCTTTCCTTTGCCTCTGTTCCATTGTAAGTTGCTCTGATTAGTTTTTCGCCATTCCAATCGTATCTTCTTTCAATCTTCTAGACCTTTACTGGAAGGTGCTGGTACATTGACGCTTCTTTCCCCATTTCCAGTGCTGCTCTGGAATTTACGGAGGGAGTAATCCTGGTGCTTTAGTTCACTGCCTTGATCTAGAACCCCCAGCACCCTCCTACCTGAAAAATCTCACACAGTTATCTACAGACATAGACAGGTGGTACTTAAAAGAAGCAGAAAACAAAGAGTATGCAAAGCATAAACATAACCAGTTAAAATATTTATCCATGTAGTATAGTAATACCCCCTTGTCTACAGTTTTCCCTTTTGCAGTTTCAGTTACCAGCATTCAACTGCAATCCAAACATATTAAATGGAAAATTCCAGAAATAAGCAATTGCTAAGTTTTTAATTACACACCATTCCGAGTGGAGTAATGAAATATTTTGCCATCCCTCTCCCTCCTGGGCTGTTGAGTCATCCTCTTGTCCAACATATCGAGGCTGTCTGCAGTACCCACCCATTA